>CAJVQA010000875.1:0-29266 GCA_910591915.1 Cetraspora pellucida | reverse complement strand
ATGAGATTATTAACTCGAGGTTTCAGATGCTCATCTTAATTTCTAATAATATTATACTGTAATTAATGTTCTATATAAATTGGAGATTAGATTCCAAGGTTTCAGTACTTATCGATACTTTAGTACGTAATGCTCACAATAGGTACTCATGGTTGGGATTGTTTAAACTTCTGATAATATGCAGTATTAGCATAATTACTAATACTTACACAACGCTTTATTAACTAAAGTACTTATCTTAAAGATGTTAATGATCCTTTGTGTTTACCTGTTATAAATATTGATTACAATAAGCAAATCGTGGATGTAGATACTTTTAATATAGTAGAATTACTGTGGTATTTTAAATTTTGAATGATAAATATCTTACTAATATTATTTATATTATTTATTATTTTTTTATAATGCAATTTTTTTAAATAGCAAAACTAAATAATTTATGTTTATTTATTTAATAATAGGTACATTTTTTTTTAGTAAAGTCGCAAAATTTTTAATGTGATGCGTGGACTAAATTGCAGGTAAAAAATATTCGTTCTGATAACTATTGTATCCTTTTTATTAAAAAAAAAAAGTTTAATGCTTCTCTTACATATCTTGCAAGTTTTATATTTATTACCATATTGTAATTATTAATCATTGATTTAAAATATGCCAAAGTGATCTTTTTTACATGTAAGAATAAATCGATTGTTTTAGGCTTTTTAATAAATTTTAGTGTATACTATCCAACGAATAATATATGAAGTAACTCGAATCAATTAAAATTCAAGTGATTAAATTTTGCCCTATACTTTTTTTTGTCATTCTTAACAAGATACGTATTTGCGGTTATATAATATCTGATTATCTTAGCTTTAAAAAGAGGTCTAATATTTGACAGCACTAGTATCATTTATTTAATTTTTATATATCAAGTGCAGGATTCCTAATATAGTTAATTCTTTCTAAATCAAACTAATAGGTTCAGAAAAATTTTATCGTTATATTAAATTACAGTATATCTTAAAACCCTAATCATACCTGTAAGGGTGTGCGAAGGCATTGTTAATATAAGTAATAGATTTATATGTATGCAAAATCCGTATAACGTCTTAATTTTTACGAGGATATATATCGATATATAAAGGCAATTTTTAAATTACGCGATACCAGTATTATTCATAGATGTTACACAAACTCTGCATGATGATCGACAAACTAGGCACAGATTCAAATTTCACTGACCTTGTCTGTGGGGAGATGAGAGCTTAACAACTAAGCTATGGGACTCAACCTCCTCATTTGGTTCTTGTTTATTAAACTTACCTCTATACTTACTTCTTTTTGTAAATCACTGTTGTTTTGTAGTTTTTTCCCTACTGTTTTTCTACTTTCTGTCTTCTTTTTTTGCATTATTTTGTATGATTCTTCTTAACTTCTGTTTGCTTTATTTGGCTATTGCTGTATATCTTTACCTTTGTTTTATGACTGTGCTATTGCTGATTCTTCTATTATAGCATTTTTGTTTTGTTTGTTGATATTAATTTTCTTTTCTGGTTGCTCTTCTTCTGCTTTTTTGATTATCTCTCTAGTTATACATAGCAGAGCAACCTCTATTGGGTCTTGTTCTGTTAGCATAGCAACAATTTCATCTTCTCTGTCTGGTGTTGCAAATAGTTTGCTTGCTTGGTTGAAAAATACCTTGTTGTATATGCTGTTTGCTGCTCAATATACTCTTTTGATATAGATTGTCATTAAACTTTCTTTTTGATTTTTGATAATCTGGGACATATTAGCTGACATAAAAGAAGAAGAAATCAAATATATATGCAAAAATATAAAAAGTGCAACAAGATTCAAAGATTAGCAATAATCAAATTCATTTATTTGAAAAAAAAGAGCTTCATAATCTTTGGCAATTGAAAATAACAATCTAGCACATGTTATATAAGGTTATAAAGACTACAAACAAAAAAAAACAAAAAAGATATATAGTTAAATTAATGGGTTTAACAAAAGAAACTTCAAAAATATTATTATTAAGAAGTTTTAGAAATAAAAAAACAAAAGCAGTTCACATTTCTCTGAACAGAAACCCAAAAAGCATAGTAGTAATAACTTTTAAAAATAATACAGACCTTAAAAAAGCAAGTAGCAAACCAATAAGATATTACAATTATATATTATATTAAAAACTGATTAAAGAAAAAAGATCAGAAAATAAGAATATGCTGACTTACACAAGAATAATAAAAGAAAACAATATAAATAATGAATATCAAGAAGTTAATAAAAGACAAAACTATAAAAAAAAATGACAAATACAGAAGACAAAAAAAATAAAAACAACAAAGACAATAAAAAAAACAAAAAAGACATATTAATTTTTTGGAAAAGAATAGATTAACATTAAACTACTCTACAAAAAATATTAGAAAAACTGAAAAAGATAAGTGAAGAGCAGAAGAATCTTGCTTAGCACTTCTGAAAGATGCCATAGTTAAAAACATAAATATAAATAAGAAGATTACAAACTTCTTTCAAAATAAAAAAAATATTTACAAAAGAATATAAAGAAAAAAAACTTCTTATCTATCCAAAAATATTAGCAAAAAAAATAAAAGAAAAGAGAAAAAAACAAATAAAGTAAAAAAAATTAATAAACTTGAAAAAGAATAAAAACAAATAGATAGAAAAGAATTCAGAATAGCATGTTACAATGTTAATAAACTTAAAACTAAAAGATAAAAACTAAGAAATTTTTTAGGTTGGGCAGAGAAAGAAGAAATATTGATATTAGACATAACAAAAACAAATATTGCAAAAAAGAAAAAAAATTTTTAATACATAATCTCAATATGCAATACAAAGGTTACTTAGCTAGTACAGTACCAAACAAGACAAAAAAAACCAGAAATAGATATACTAATAGAAAAGAAATGTAAAAAACATATAGAAGCTGTTAAAAGAGTTAGCAAATATATAATAAAAATGCAATTATTCTTTTTTTTTGATATTAAGATGAGGCCTTATTTATATCTTTATTGATAGTTTTTAAAGTTAGTAACTTTATAAAGTTACTATGTACAAAAATAATTCTATATAAATGCTATGACTAAGACCAAACTTGCAGTTAGAACTAATTATTAAACTGCTAACTATATATAATTAACTTAAGTACAAATAAGAAGAAAACTATATTCAAGAGTAAAGTTCAGACATATTTATTTGTAACCTAAACCTACTAAAGTAGTCAAAATTCACTTAGATTTGAATAGTTAAAATATAGTTAAATAAGATATTGTATTTGATCTAAAGAATAGTTTATATATTAATTTTTCTAATAGTATGACTAATAGGTAGACATATGTTGGAGTTTGAATGTACTTGGTCAGGTAATTCATATATACATAAATATGTATATGTTTGGTAATTGTATTTAGTTTATTATAATTAGTTTGAATTAAGTATTTAGAGAAAAAAGGTTTAAGACCTTGTTGTTTTTTTTCAATTTAAGAAGTTTATGCAATATGGTTTTTAAAGTAGTTTATAGCATAGCTTATTGATTTTAAGTAATATTTTAATAGCAGTTAGTGATGTTAATTTGTAAAGAATATTATGTTTGAATTAAAGATTTGAGTATAAATCCTTTAAATATAATATTAAAATAGAATGAGTTTTTATTAAATGGTATATGATGAAAGGTTTTATGATTTTGAATTTTCTAAATAAGTTCTTTTTGCTAAAGTTTAAAAAGGTTTAAATTGCTTTAACTAATATGTTTAGAGATAGTATCTTGAATAATACTAGTAAGTAGTATAATATTAGAACATGTTTGCCAATGTATTGAGAAGTCAGATAAGTTGCAATGAAAGCAGTTTATATTGTAGAAAGTGTATGAATATATTTTATGATATAGAAAGTGTATATGTAGTTCATTTAGAAGGATTTTGATTTTAAAAAATTTGAAATAATTAAGTTTGAAATTGGTTATATTATATGTTAGTTTTTGGTTATAATTGGAATATAGCCAAGTGGATCTCTAATTTATTTCTGAAATAAGTTGGTTCTCTTCTTGGTTATATTTTTGAGATGACCGCATTACCAAAATGTAGGCTTTGCAAATATTTTTAATAAATGTTCTTGTAGAGTATTTTATAAAGTATTGGTTTCAGAACAGCATATAGTATAAGTTGTAAATATTAATATAGTTGAAGTATAAATTAGAAGAAAGATTATATTATTTAGTAAAAGAGTTAGCAAAATTGTTTAGATTATTGTTAGTATGGGCTTGCACTTTATAGAAGTTGATTTGAAGGTTATAAGATTTAATAATATTCAATAAAGTATGCTATATAGACTATGTATTAAATTTAAAAAGTTTATTAAGATTTAAAATGTAGTATAGATGTTAGTATATTTAGTAATAATAGATTAGAAATCTGTAAAGATGTTGACTATTGCATTTTGGAATGTAGTTGAAATAGTTGAGAGAATGGTCATTAGTTTTGCTTTGTAAAATGATAGTTAGAAGTTAATTTTAGCAGAAAATTTGTAAATAATTTAGTTATTATTATTGATCTAAACCTAGCCAATACCTATTGTATATTGGTCAGTTCTAATATTAATTACTGAACCATCAATATAAAAGTTAAATTATTGTTGAAAGCTATTGAGAATTGAATATTGTTCAAGTATGTTTGCTGCTTTACTAGTTTTGAATATTTCAAAAATATAAAAGTTAGAAATTAGGATTGTTAGTATTAGAAGAATTGATAGTAGATGTTTAATAGCTGTTGAATAAATAAGGTCTATATAGTTAACATTGAAGTTTAATAAGTTAGAATTAACTCTTTCTAGAAATTAAAAAGAAATAATTGCAAATGCATTAATTGTATATAAATTCTGAATTCTGTTGGAGTTTAAATGACAGTCTAAGCAAAATATGCATTGGGTTGATAAAAGAAAATAGTAGCCAGAGTAATTTATATCAATATTTGTTTGCCAGTATATGATAGATATTTGGGTAGTTTTACCTTATCTGGCTTAGTCTCTATTGACCTTATTTCTACTATTCATAATACTTCTATTCTTTACTGTATAGCCACCTTTCTTTCTATTAAATTTCTTCTTAATTTAAACCAACAAATATATAAAAAATTATGGATTTCATATTGTATTTTACATTTAGCACAGTCTTCAATTATATCTTCTACAAACTCAACTCATAATTCTTCTTCTAGTTTACTATTACCTCCTATCTCAATACTACAAATAATTACTAAAATTGATCTTTGGACTATCCAATAGATTAAATATCATACCTCTCTCCCATATATTATTACTAACATCCAAATCTAGGTGAGCCTTGGCCACTCTTGTAGGTTTAGGTTGCAGATTATATGTCTGAGTTTTTATTCTTCATATGTAATTTAAAAGCAAGCTTTTCTTTGTAAAAACTTCAATTGAATTTCAATAAAGTTAAAGGCATGGCCTCACTGCTAATATTTTTAAAAAAAAATAGATATTTGGGTAGTGTTTTTGAAATGTCTATGAATTTTACTAATGATAATCTTATTGTTAGTATATATAAGTAATTAGGGTTTGAATTTTTTAGAAATATGTTGTAAGTTGTATGCAAATAGTTTATATTCTAGTTGTTAGTAGTATAGAAGAAAAACTTTGTAACTATTGTAAACCATTATAGTATTTTTCAAATAAGTAAATCATAATAGTTTTTAGCCTTTAGATAAGTATAATAGTCATAATAAAAGATGTTTATTTTAAGTAAGGTAGTGTTGTCAGCTATACATAGCTGTTCAAAATATAGGATGTTGAAATTTTTGATTTGTTTTTTAAAGTTAATATATTGTAAATATTAGGATAAAATAGATTTTAGTAATTGAAGATTATATGATAGTGTTTGATTATAAGATGTTGGAATTAGCTATTATAAATATGTTTAAGTGTATCAGTAATTAAATAATTTTAAAATTTAAGATATGTTTATTTGGTTCATTAATGATGAGATTAGAGTGTTAAAGTATATTAATAGTTGATCATAGGTTGTTTTAGAGCTGTTGTAATCTGATCTGTATTAAGATTCCTAGTAAGTTAGAATTGTTAAATTCATAGTAAGAAATTAGTAATATAATATTGAAGTTGAATGTTTCATATTTTGTAGACATTATACAAGTATAAGTTTAAGCATTGTACTATTGAAGATTGAACAAGCTAAGTTGAATTTGCATTTGGCTACTGTTAAGTATTTAGCAAGAATATTGTTGCATGTAAAGTGAAACATGATAATGTTGTGTAATTTATATTTAAGTATAGGTATAATAATTGTATTAATTATATAAATAATTTGTTTATCTGTAATTTTCTTTGTATTAGCAATGTTTATAAGTTGGAATATTTTTTTTTGAATAATTTTGATTTGTTGAGTTTGTTTGTTATTAAGTATAAACCAACAATCTAAAAACTTAAATGGTTGGCTAGCAGGTATAGATTTTAAGATAGAGTTAAAAAATTAAATATTAGATATAGATAAATAAGAAATAAAGACAGATTTGGTAGCATTAATTTAAATGTTGACCATTAGGTAGAAAGATGAAGCAGTTTGAGTAATTAGTTCTAGTTCTTGTTTTGTTTTTGCTATTCAGAGTGTATCATATATATATAAGCTAATACTGATATAGATGCATAAAGAATTTGTAATCTGATGGTTAAAGATAGGTTTTCCAAGTTGTAGATAATAAGTAACCTTTATATTGAAATATAATTCTATGAATAAGTAAGTCATAATAAATATGCTAGAATAGAGAAGTTATTGTTTCTTCCTAATCTATTTTATTTTTAACTGTATATGAATTGGTTAGGCCAAAGTTGGTGATTACTTTATTTTGGTGATCTGTTAATAAATTAGTAAGTATGTTAACTAGCTTAGATGACATGTTAATATGATTGAGTACTTTTTCAAACAGGTTTAAATTAATTAAGTTATATGCTTTGCTTATATTCTAGAATATAAGCCAAAGCTGTTTGAAGTTACAAGATGCATCTTTGATTATATTATTTAAGATATATATAAGTATAGCAGTGCTATTGCCTAGCAGGGCAATGTAATTATAAAGTGATAAAATCTTATATTTGATAAGCACTTGGTTTAAATAATTTGTGAAAAGTTTTGTATATAGGTTTTTGACATGTTCAAGAAAGCTAATAAGTTTAGTATTGATTAAATTGCAGTCAAATATAGGTTTTTTAAAAATTAGAAAAATTTTACACTTTTTTTATTATTTAGAAATTTGGTTTATAATAATATATCTATTTAGTAAGGCTGTAATTGCTTAAAGAAAAAGTGTACTTGCATGTTTTAGTATTTCATAACTAATACCAGAAGAGCTACAAATCTTGTTGTTTAGGAAATAGAATAGTGTTTCAGTTACTTTAGTAATAGTAAATTTTTTAAAAACATCATTATACTAATCAGAGTTAATATGCATTTTGCAATTGTATTTTTTTTTTAGTTAGGTTCAAAGATTTGTTGCTTAGTAGGTTTGAAAGATGTCTATTAGTCAAAGTATTATTGAATATGCTATTTGATATCTTGAAGGTTAGTAATTACATTGTTGTTTATTTTAATATTATTGAATTTGACTGGATTTTTGTAATGATTAAGTATGCTATTAATCATTAATTTTGAATTTGATTAGAATTTAGAGCATCTTTTGATAATATTATCATTAATATGTTGTCTTATTTCTTTGATATTTTCTATATTGTAAGCATAATAAATAGATTTTTATTCAGTTTTAGCAAGTGCTAGCCAGTTTGGCAATAAGGTGTAGTTAATTAGTAAAGATGAAACATTAAGATAATTAGATGTATTTATTTAATTAATAAAATAATTATATTGATGTAGTATGAAGATAGAGTTTTTTAGTAAATATTTGGCTTGTTTAATAATATTGACTAATTTCTTAAAGTATTGATATAAAGATAATGCCTTTGTAGAAAAAATATTTTGAAAGTTTCTGACTGTAAATTTTTTATTTAGAATAAGTTATATAGCAACAGAAATAATACCGTTTTGGATTTTGTGTCAAGAATATTCTAGTAATTCTGAGGTTTGTATGCTAAGTAAAGTTTTGTTATTATTAAGGTTTGAAATTACTTAGTTTGCAAATTGTTGTCATTTATCTTTATCCATGTTTTTGTATAAGAATGTTCTTTTATAAGTTTTGGTAGAATGTTTGTATTTGTTTATATATGCATAAAAAAAGAGCCAACAAAAGTTTAGAATTTTATGATCACTTTGAGTACTAGCATCAGGATCATTTATAGTAAAAGAATTAAAATATCAGAAAAGAGGTTGATTAGCCCAGATGTAATCTATATTACACTGATATTTGTTGCTTTGCCAAGTAGATATTGAGTTATAAGTATATATAGCCAGATTATATATGTTGTTGTATTGAAGAAAATGAAGCAACTTATATTTAATTGATGAGAAATAAAAGATGCTATTAAAAGCATTGAAGTCTTCTAGGATAATAGGTTGGATATTTGATATATAGGCTTGTTAAAACCATTGTATCATAGTGTTTTGTACTGACAGTTTTAGTTGAATATTATTCTATGATAAATAAACTGAAATAATTCTGAATTTGAAATCATATTTAAAAAAAATATCTACTGCAATGACATATTCTAGAAAAGAAAGAATTTTGTAAATTGAGTTTTTATGAACTTGTAAATCATAACAGCTATGCCTACTTTAGAACTTTCAGTGCATAGTCATAAGTATATATAGTGTTTGGATTTTTGTAATTTGGTAATTGGGTTGTTGACTGCAATTTTAGTTTCTGTTATACTAATAATACTAAAATTGTTGAAAAGACAGTAGTCTTCTCATATTTGTTGTTTTAGGTCTTCATTAAATTCTCAAATATTGTGTGTACTGATTAATAAGCAATATTGGTTATTGCTAAACTGTATTTCAGGTATGTTGGAGTTTGAAGAATGATGGCTATTATAATTTGATATTGTTTGGTTTTGAAATGTTAAAATAGGCAAATATTCATAGAATTTGTATCGAATAGAGTTTATAGCTATATGATTAGGAATAGTAAAATCTGTAATTTTAATATAAATATATGTTTCTGTATTATCATAATTAACTAATATTTTAATTAGATCAAAGAAAAGGTTTTGGCATAAGTGTTTAATAAAATTTTTAAGTATATGAATTGTAATAATAAAGGTAGATAGTATCATTTTAAAAATTTGGTATAACAAGTATTTGTTTCTAAAGAGGTTGAAGTATTAGTATCAGAAATATAATATATGATGTCTTCTACAGATTTACTCATATTAGGCTTTACTGCCTGCTTATTGTTATTATTTTTCTCTAAAGATGGCCCAATAACTGCAGAAGATAAAACAGGTTAACAATCTCCAAGTGGCAGGTTTAAAGTTTAAATCTTAGTGTTAGCAAAAATTTGTAATTCTTTTTATGTTATAGTTAACTGTTTATTATAGTTTTCAAGATGACAACTGCATTAATGTGTTCTGTAAAAGATATTATTGAAAAGAAGGATTTACACTTTTCTCTTGCAAGGTAAAAGTAGTATTTTTTGTTATTTTTATTGTTTCTTTTAGAGGTATAGGTGTATTCTTATCTATTTCTTAAGAAATAGATGTCTTAGAATTTTGTATAAAGAGAAAATCTTTATATTGTTTTGAAATTAAGATTTTAAAATGTTTTATCAAAAAGTCTTTAGCTGCAAAATAGTAGAATTAGTTGTAGTTAATACATATTTGTTTTATGATATTTTAAATTCTATTTCAAATTTAAAATATGTAATAACTCTTGTAAGAATATAGATGTTATTAGTTGTTTTGATCATTTTTTTTAGAGCTTCTTTTTAAGATAAACCTGTAAGTTTATCATTGTTTCTTGCTGCTAACATAAAAACTTTTAAATAGTGATAAAAATAGTATATAAATCAGGCTGTATTACTTTCTATTTTGTTAAGATTTGCAAAGATCTTTTTAATAGATATTGCTAAACCTTTAAGTTCTTTTGTAGATGTTGAAATAGAGAAGCTTGCTGTAAGTTTTTGTTTAAGATAAAAGATATCAGTTTTCATGATTGGGTATACCTATTTTTTTTGTTCTGATTTTAATACTAGATGGGTTTTAAAAAAGTTAGTAAAATAAAATTTAGATATATTTCTTAATTATATTTAGTTAATTTGAATAATAAGTCACAGTCTTTGTTAGTACAAAAGTGAATATAGTAAAGTGCTGCTTTGAAGATTGCTTCAGTGTGCTCTTTAAAAGTATATAATAAGATTGGTAAAGAGTATGTTTTTGGCAGAAGTTTTTTGCATTCTTCTGTTAATTTTTGTAATATTAACATTTTAATATAGTTGTTTGTTTTTTGTTAATCATTTTCTTAAATTAGATACTATATTTTTTAAAGAATACTTTAAACCAGATTTTATAGATTGTAAGATAGGGCTTAAGTAATATAATTCTAAAGTCTTTTAAAAATTTTTCAAATAGAATGTTAAGAGTAGTATTAATATTAAATTAGTTGTTATTTTAAATTATAAATTCAAATAGATTGAAGCTGTATTTAATATCAAAGTAGAGTGTAACTTATAATGGTTTGATGTCAAGTTTTTTTATAAATTTTTCAAAGTTAATAATTCTATATTTATAATTTAAGTAAAGATGTAAATGAGCTAAATTTATAGCAACTTTATATCTGTTGATAAGTAAATAAGATAAAATAGAATAGTATAATTAAAGGATATGTAGATAGTCCAGTTGGGTAAAACTTGAGTTAATAATAAAATTTGACAAAAACTTGAGTTTTTTACTTGCTATTTTATTAAGAATATAGCTAAAGAAGAATTTTGCAAGTGGTCTGTTATTATTTTTGTTGTTATTAGAATTATTGAAATAATTTGTTTAAAAATAAAGTCTTTAAGGTTAGATTTCAAAAGATTAAATAATCGTAGAGCCAGTGGAGTGTTAAGTTTATTATATTATTGCATAATTGGAGTAACAAAATAGTTTTTAAATTAGTTAAAGTCTTTAAAAGTATTATATTTTAGAGTATTAGCTTTTTGGTTAAGTTGTTTAGTATTGTTATCTTTTTGTTTGTTGTTGTTTGAAGTCTCTTTTGTATCTGAGTTATTGTCAGGTTGTTTATCAGTATTTTAGTCTTTTTAGGAAGTTTAATTAAAAATTTTTTAAAAAGAAGACTTTTGCAAATAGTTATAAATATTTAATTTTGTAGTAAAGATCATGTTGTTTTCAGTTCATAGGGCTTGTAAATTTAGCTAGCTTTAGTTTGAATCTATGAATGCATTAAGAATAGACAGAAAAGCCACTAATTTTAGTTTTAATATAAGAGTTTTTGGATCTAATGAGTATTTGTTATCAGTTATCATAATGCAGAATACATTTTTGGGTTTGCAAATAATGCATATATGTGCATGATGAGAATAGGCTGCAAAGAAGATTTGGTTATTGGTATCTTGTCTAATATTGCTATAACAGTTAGAAAATAGATTAGTGATATTGTGTTTAGATTAAAAAAATAACTTTGATATATTATAGAGAGATTTGTAAATTTGGTATCTAGATTAATTTTTATTGAATTAGATAACTTGGTTGTAGTTGTAGAAGTAGTATCAGGGTTAGGTGGCAGGGATAAATGCTGCAAAATGAAATATGTATGATATTTTTTTACAAAACATCTTATGATAATAGGTTGAGTAGAACCAAAAAAAATAGTAGCCATTGTTGGTATCATATTGTATAGGATTGAGATTAGCTAGAAGGATTTTAAAACTTTTATACTTTTTGTTCAAAATAACTAAAGTTTAACTACTATATTTGTTTTGAAAAATATCTAGCCTAAAGAAGTCTGATTCAATAGTAATCCTAATATGATGTTTGTGTTGATAAAAAATAATTTTCATATCAGATTAAATAATTTGATTTTTAGGTAAAATTTTCTAATTTGAAGACTTTATAAATAAATTAGAAAGGATCTGAAAAATGTGAAGCTATTAAAAAAACTAATTGAATGTTTAGAAAATTTTAATAAAATGCTAGAAAAGTGAATTGTTTAGGACAACTCAATGAATTTTCCTAAATTTACCAATAAAATCATCTGCAAAAACAGGTTTTGGATTTGTCTTTTTTTTAATATCTTAATAAGTTTTGATTTGTTGCAATAAAATATATATTAATATGACTAGAACAGTGAGATTGTTATTTTTCTAATAGGTAGCAAGATATATTTAATTAGTAAAATATATAACAAATAAGCAAAAACTAATATTTTGGTTTTTAGAGCTTTTCTTAATAGTCAAGTATTACAGAAGCATAAAACTTAGATGTCTAGAAGAGAAAAATGAGCTGAACAACTTTACTTAGAGGTGCAAATAAGGTTTATTTAATAAAATCTTAAGAAATGATTAAATATATTTAACAAAAATTTGGTACAAGTGATTTATAAAAAGAGTTACAGAATTGGTTATTAAAATGCAATTATTCTTTAAATAATTGAAATTGGTAGTGATAAGAGTATATATTCCATCTAATGACAAGTTAATTAGTAAGAACATTTAACAAAAAGTTGTAGAAATAATAATGAGCAGGAAAAGATATACAAAAGTGATTATATTAGAAGATTTTAATTATATAATAGATAATATACTAAACAGACAATATTTATAAACAATAAATTATAAAAGATTGCTAATATTTAATTGGCTCAAAAGACAAAATTTTATAAACTTATACAGAAGCATTTACTTAATAAAAAAAGTGTACATATAGTTAAACTGTAAAGCAGCAACATAAATTAACTATATATAACTATTAAAAGCATTTGTATTAAATTTACAAAAAGCAAATATAGAAAAATCAGAAGAACTAACTAATAGTGATTATAAGATAATAACAACAAAAATATGGTTTAGACATATAATTATAAACAGTATTAGTGCAAAAATCAAATAAAAAGACCAAACAAGAACAATATATCTGTATAAAAAAACAAAACAAGAAAACTAACAATAATACACAAGAGAGCTACAAAATTAATTAGAATAAAAAAAAGTTATCAAACAATTAAAAAAAAATAAAATAAATGCAAACTGCAACACAAATATGTTAAATTTAATATGAGACTTAATAAAAGAAGCTATAATTGAAGCAGTGAATATACAAATTTCAAAAAAGAAAATTTTTAATACAAAAATAAACAGAAGACAAAGCAAGAAAAAGTTGCAACTAAACAAACATATTATTGAACTGCAACAAATAATCAAGAGAGTAAAAACAAATAAAAATCAAAAAGCAGAAAAGAAAAAAATAACAGAAATAAACAACAAGCTAAAAGCTGTAAAAAAAAGATGAAAATAATATTACCAAAGTTGCAAAAACAGTGGTCAGAAGCCTGAATAGATGATATAAAAGACTAGCAAAGAAAATTTAAAAAGAAGCAAGAAAGAGAATAGGAGTAAGCTCAAAGAAGACAAATAAAAGAAAATATAAACAAAAAATATAAGATAATAAAAACAGATCAAGAATAAATAATTACTAGTCTGCTAAACAAACTATTTAAAAAGATAGTTCTTAACAGATTTATAATATAAAATAAAAAAAGTAGAACTAATAACAAAACCAAAAGCAGTTTTAGACAGTTTAATAAAGCATTTTTAAAACCAATTTAGAAAAAGAAAAACAAAATTAAAAGAAATGCCTAAAGAATAGAAAAATATACAACCCAAAAAAGTGAATTAAGGAGTTTTGATATAAAACTCTAAAAGAAAAAATAAAAAAGTAAGAATAAAAAGATATATTAAAAAAGCTTAAAACTAACACAGCTTTAAAAATATTAGATATTAGCTATACACTAATTAAGCATGCAAAAAAAAAAATACAAAAAATCTTTAAAACTTTTACAAACCTTATTTTAAAAAAAAAAAATCTAAAGAAGTAAAAAGTAGTACAGGTATATTTAATTTCAAAAAATGTAGATTGGAGATATAATTTAAATAACATTAGACTAATAATACTAATTAAGACCTTTAGAAAAATAGTTACAAAAATAAGAATAAAATAATTAGCTAAGATATTTATAGAAAAAGAAATACTTAAAAGACCAACTATGCAAGTTTGCTAGACAACTCAACAAAACAACCAATATATATATTGAACATGATAATGAAAAAGTGCAAAAGAAAAATAAAAAAGTATAGATATTCTTATAAGACATGAAGAAGGCTTTTGATTTAGTTCTATTAGAAAGCCTAGAATAGGCTTTTAAAAGAGTTAAATATCACAGAAAACAAGAGAATACATATTCAATCTTTTTTATAAATAATAACTTAAAGTTATTACAGTCTATAGCTTAAAAAAAATTATAGCAGAAGATGATATAGACCAAGAAAAAGTAATCATATCTTTAATTTGGCATTTCTTTTATAATTCATTGTTGGAAAAAATTCAAGAAGACAAAACACTAAACTATACAGTTGAACAAATAATAACAGAAAGAATGTGTAATAACAATATAACAAAATATAGACAGGCAACAATTATATATGCAGATGAAACAACATAGATTGCAAATAACAAAAAGCAGTTGTTAAAAATTTTCAAAATCACAGAAGAGTTTTTTAAAGCCAATAGCATCAAAATAAATAAATCTAAATCAAAGCTAATAGTAATAAATACTAGATGTAAAATAGAAGAAAGAGAAATTATATTTGGTCAAAGTAAAATAATAAAAGAACCAAAAAAACAAAATTATAAGTTCATTAGAAATTAAGCTAAACAGTAGAATGAAAAAGTTATTAGTTTGCAAGAAGGTAAAAAAAATAGTTAGTTAAATAGTTAAAGATTTAAAATACAAAAAAATAACAATAAGTCAGATCATATATATAAATAATATACATAGTACTAATTTCAAAATTAGGTTATCTTTTACAACTAACAAAGATGCCAGAAAGAATAATTGATAAGCTACATCAACTACTAATATGCTTAGCAAAACACAAATATAATATGATGAAAATATCAAACAATTGCATAATAGAGTACAAAGATCTAGGCAATTGCAAATCATTAGATCAAGAAATAATGACAAAGCAAATAAGTAGTCTCTTTTTGTAACTTAATAAAAAAGATAATTTAGATAAGCTAACAAGACTCAGAATAGCACAAAGATGCCAAAATGCAAGATTAACAAATGATATTTGGAATTATAAAAGAAAACTAGAAAAAAAATATTAAAAAAACAATTTGGCCTATTATACAATAGCTAAAACAAAAGAAATAAATATAACTATCAAAACAAAAGATAGTTTATAAAAAGTGTATAGATATAAAAAATAAATAAAAGACATAATAGAAACCAAAACATGAACAACAAGAAATAGTACAATAAATAAATAAGAGTTGTTATATCTAAACTAGCTCATTGATCTAAAAAGTAAAAACCTAATTATATAAAGACAACTTAAATATTACCAAGAGCTGTTATATAAGGAAAAAAAGACCAAATAGTTTAGTAAAATAGAAAAAAAATACTAATAACACAAAC
The DNA here is from genome assembly GCA_910591915.1 of Cetraspora pellucida. Lineage (NCBI taxonomy): Eukaryota > Fungi > Glomeromycota > Glomeromycetes > Diversisporales > Gigasporaceae > Cetraspora > Cetraspora pellucida. The sequence continues at coordinate 13,641 of CAJVQA010000875.1, read as the reverse complement.
AAACAAAAAAATCTATAACAATTACAAACCAAACAGTTTTAATATATAGATATTAAAGATTAAATGAACAAAGTTATTAGAAAATCGAAAGAAAAAAAAATAAATCATATATAGACCAAAGCATAACTAATAACTTAGCAAAATAGTCAAAAAAAAAAAAATGTTCTAATAAAGCATTAGTTAATACAAAAAAAAAGAAAAAACAACTACAAAAATAAGTAAATACAGAGGTTGTGAAAACAAGCCAAAACAGATATCAGACAAATGTGAAAGTTGGATAAAACATGAATATAATATAAAAGTGATTTCAGAAACAATAATTAAGAAGGGCAATAACAAAATTAATACAATACTAGAATGAATAATAGACAATATAACAATAAAAGATTGAAAAAGAAATGAAAAAAATCTAATAGAACTAAAACTAGCTAAATGCATAGCATTGTATATTTGAAACAAGTATTAAATTGCAAATTATATTGCATTTACTTTACTATATATATGTATTACAATTTGATTAAATAGTGATCACATAATGTGGCCAGACAAACAAACCTTGCATATCACCCTTTACAGAATAATATAGTGTTCTTTACTATGCTCAGAACAAACAAATAAAAAAATTAAAGATAGAGTTAATTAAAAAACAAAAGCTAAATAATAAAATTACAAATTACTTAATAGAAATCTTAGCAAGAAACAAAAAAAAACAAAAACAAATATATATTTTATACAAATGAAATATTATATAAAAAGAATATAGAGAATAGTATAAGAAAAATAAGTATCAGTTGAGTGCAACTAGAAGATAAAAAGAACTGGCCAAAAGAGAAAGTGATATTAGAACTTGAAAGATAGCTTTTAGCAGTAATAGTAGAATTGGCAGCAATATAGTTAGCAATTCTAACAGTACAAGAAAAGAAATGTATAGAAGTATATACAGATAGCATTACAGCATTAAGAAATTTTAACAAAGCAATTCAAAGCACAGAAGACAAAAGAATTTTTAAAAAGAAAAATGCAACATAGATAATAAACATTGCAGATTTAATTAAAAGTAAAAACATTAAAACAGAAATAGTTAAAGTTAAAAGTTATAATAAAGATAAGTAGAATAACAGAGCAAATTTATTTGCAAAAAAAGAAGCAAATAGCAAGAAAATAATCTATGCAGAAAAAATCAAGTGCAACAGAATTAAGTACTATAAAGAATGAAAAAACAAAAAGATTAACATACCAATAAGACTTTTTTGTAAAATAATTACAAATGCTAAGATTAAAACTAGTTAGCAAGAAACAAATCTAATTAGAATACTAGAGTCAGAAACTGAACAAGCACTATACAACTGATTAAGCTTTTGGAAAGAAATAAACAGAACAAGAGAAGTATATTGTACATCAAGAAGACTTAGTACAAAAAGAACTACAGCAATCAAGTATATAATAAACAGTCGATTAATATTAGAAGAACTAAATAAAAAAAGATCAGAAGTATACATAACAGCAAACTGCCAAGTTTGTTAAAATAAAAAAAATAGAAACCCAAGCACATATAGCAAACTGCAACAAACAAAGAAGTTTATAGAAATGAATTTAAAAAATATCAGTAGCAATAGTATAAAATAGACTTAAAGAAAAAGAAAAAGTTGTAATTTCACTATAAGTACTATATAAAACATTCTTTGAAGAAACAAAGAAAGAAGAAATTAAAACAAAAAAGCATCAATAAAAGGGCTCACAACATTAAAGTTTAAAAAAGGACTCAAACAGCTATTAAATGAAAATGCAATATAGAATATAGTAACTAAATAGTGTAAAATAATTTTTATGTTTAAGTATGAAAAGTTTGATATAAAAAAGTACAAAAATAAAAAAAAAGTTTTAACATATCAAATAAAATAAAAAAAGATAATAGAGAAAAAGGAAAATTAAAAGAAAAGAAAATAAAAAGTAAAATTTTTAAAAAAAATAAAAAAGAAAATAAAATAAAAAAAATAAAACAAATAAAGAAAAAAGTATTAAAAACAATTGATATGCTTGTCACAAAAGAGAAAAGACTCTTCTAATATAGCTTTAGTAGTTAGACAAGCAGTTTATCTCTAACTAAAATAGTGTAGCAGGTTGCACTTAGATACTATTAGAGTAGCTGAGTAATGCTAAACTTATATATTAAAAAATTCTAAATAATTATATATGTATATAGTTTTAAGAATCCTAATAAAATATTAGCATAACTGCTTAAGATTAAAAAAAAATAATAATAATTTGGTTAAATAAAAGTAGATTGGTACAAGTATATTAGTTAAAATAAAAGTTAAATAAGTTATAATAAAAGTAAATAGTATTTAAATATTAGTTTAAAAAATAATATAATATAATAAATATATTAATAACTTGCTTATTAAAAAAGATTTTATTTTAAAAACTTTTAGATCATAGACAATTGATTTTATGCAAACTCTTTCTAATAATCACCTGAACCAAGTTGGCACCAAAAATAAATTGAAGACTTTGGCTTTAAAATGAATAATATTCTTAGTTTTACATTAAGTAAATTTGTTGTAACAAAGCTCAAGTACATGCTATATTAAGGAGCAGGTGAAACTTAAATAGTTCTTGCCTTGGGTTAAGCTTTTTGTCTAGTAAACTTCCTTGCATATTTGACATTCAAACTAGAAAAATATTCTGAAAGCAAGTAGAGACAAAATCAGTTTTTTGATTAAGAATATTAGAAGCAAAGAAAAAGAAGAACAACTAGAAAAATTCTTCTTAACTTGGATCTTTGCAACAATAATATATCTTCTCCTCATCTTTTTTTTTTTTTTTATTTTAAAAAGTAGGAATTTGACTTACTCTCATCAAAAGATTGACCTTGTGCATTACTTTTTTTTGCAGTTATGTGCTTGTTTGAACATAATGAATAAGGAACACAATAAACACATAAGTTGGCCAATTATGTGAAGCAGATTGAAAAAGAATTTAATTTAGAAAGACTAAATATATATTAAAATATACATATATTTCAAGACCATATGTATAATATTTTAAAAAAAATGGTTATAAAAGTTTATAAAGAATTGGATCACTTAAGTGTACTCCAAACTTTGACACAGTATCTTACTTACTTGAAGATTTCTCTTATATGAAAAGTATCTAGCTTAAACTCTATTCTACAAGTAAATACAGTTTTCATTCTGATTAAAAGTACCTAATTTTTAGAAAATAGCCATAGTTCATAAAAATATGAAAACATTATAACAAGCAGCAAATATAGAATAGAGTTTTATCTTGTTAGCAGGTTTTCTTCTTTATTCTTCTTATAAATTAGTTTTATTTTTTTTTTATTAGTTTTATTTTACTTTTATTTATGTTTCTTTCTTTTTTCAACTTTAAAATTTTTTTTTTTGTTTTTCTCTTTCTTATGAAAAGATGTCTTCAGATTGGCAGTATCTTATTGTAAAGCAGAGGTTAGACAAGTTATAATTTCTAGTTCTAACTGAATTAGTGTAGCAGATCACATTTAGGTACTGTTTGGATGGCCAGATGATGATAAACTTATAAGTTAAATAATATTCTGTATTTATATATATAGCTACAAATAATTTAATAAAGTACTATCGTAACTGCTTAAGGAAAAAAAAAAAACTTTTAAATAGTTAAGTTTAAAGTTAATAATATTGTATAAAAGTTTTTAATTATAGTTAAAATAAAATTAAATAAATCTTTAGTTAATATTTTGATTATAATATAATTATTTATTGTTTTATTTTTATAATATATATATAAGCAATTCTATATACTATTCTGGATGTTATTACTAAATACCATCTCTAGTTATATTGCCAAAATATCATGTGACTATACTTGTTTTACTGTATAGAGTATAACAAATCATTGATGTGATAATTAATAAATGACTAATAAAAACTAACTAATTTATAACAGTTTATTAGCCATCTATTATTTGGCACATCCATGATTCGTCACATCTAGTATATCAAATAGAAAAGGTTACTTATACTATACTTTATCGCTAAATTATCTAAAGTAATATCTGAAAATTCTATCTAATAATGGTACTTATATGTTGCAAGTAAATAATTATATAAGCTTATATTAATATGAATACATTAAATAAACTTCACAATAATTAGTTAATGCAATAGAATCCAATAAATTTGTTTTCACAGCAATTAGTAAAAATTAACATTAGCAAATAACAAGTACTATAAATTAAACATTCTTCTTATTTGGACAGTTTAAATAAGTATGACCATTTTTATTACAAGTTCCACATAGTACTATACAGCTTCTTGCATTGTGACTATTCTTGAAACAATTCTAACAAGTATATATGTCTTTCAAACAAGTCTTAGTGTTTGCAGTTTTACTTTAAGAATGTTGTGCAACATTAGTTTCTGTAGAAGATTTAATTCTTTTAACAGGTCTTCCACAAGCATTAACTTGAAATGGATTTTAAATTGTATTAGAATTCGGGCTATTTAATGAACTACCATTAGCCTGTTCTACTTGTTGAATTAGGCCTCTCAAAGTTGCAGAAATATGAGTCAAACTAAACTCGGATGCCAATGCTGCTAACTTCCGTCCCAATGCTGCACATTCACCATAAATTTGTTGCTTTAAAATTTTGTGTTCAATTTCTTTATAATTACTACCCAAATCATCTTTTCTAAGATCTCGGATCATATTCATAGTTGAAAATGAAGTTTGTACATTATTAGTTATAAAAAATTCCTAAGAGCTTGATATATTACAATTATCAAATAAAGTATTAACTTTAAGTGAATCAACATCATTCTTATACCATCTACTTTTTATTAAAGCAATAGCAAATTTCGCTTTCTGTGTTTTTAACATGACCTGAAAGAAATGACAACATACAAGTCCTTCACTAAATAAGAGCAAGCATGTACAAACATGTGATTGATCCTTAAGCAATACAATACAGTTCATTGAAATAGTATCAGCCTCTATATGCTTGACTTCCCAAATTCCAATTATATTATTAGGGTTAACATGCTTGATAAGAGATTTAAGAGCAACTTGTCTTCTATCTGAGTAATCTTTAATACAAGCAATGGTATTGATAGCATCAATCTAAGATAAGAATTAGAGCATTATAACACTTATATGTATCTTAAAGAAAAAAAATTAATCTTACATTATCATGTATAGAAAACTGTTCAAATGGAATTGGTAATGAATTGTATTTAAAACAAATGTCAATTTGAGCTTTTTGAATCTGAAATATTTCATTTGTCAAAACTGACTTCAAATATTTTACAAGCTTTGGAAAAACTTGGCTTGATGCTGAAGACCCAACACTATAAGATAAACTTTCTAAATAATCCCAATATTTGGCCTTTTGAAGTTCAGAGGCTAACATATTCTGCATTTCATTAAAAAATTCTTTCAAATTTGAATGTGAATTAACATATTTGTAAACTATCGTATTGATCGATTCTACCCATTAAGTTGATGACATTCCAGCATTAAACTTCTAAGAACAAAAATGTAAAAAAAAAATTAAAATAAATCATAAATTCAAACCTTTAACTAACTTTAACTTAACATCTAGCTAACCCTAACTTAACCTCAAACTAACTCTAACTTAACCTTAAACTAACACTAACTTAACCTCAAACTAACACTAACTTAGCTTCTAACACTAACTTAACACCTAACTAACCCTAACCTCTAACAGCCTTATGATTTTTACCTAAAAAGTAAAACATTTGGCCCATCATTCTTTAATAGAATATAGATTCTTTTTCAAATATGAGGATGCTTCAGTATATTTGATGCATAATGATTCAAATCATATTTCAAAAATTTCTTCAAATAATGTATTTTGGCAGGCTAAAAAATCAGCCTAAAATTCAAGATATCAGGAGTCAAGAGAACATGTTAATTGTTTTTTAATATTTTGAACAATATGGAAAACACAATATAAATATTGTGTAGTTGGAAGGGTGGTTTTAATTGCAGATCCTAATCTGGTATCACAGTCAGAAAAAATAGTTAATGGAGGTGAATTATCTGTCACTATCATAAGATTATTAAGGACCCAGTTGTATGATGAAGTCATTTCATCAGACATCAATGCCTGTGCTAATAATCTTGAACATCAGTGCTCATCAACTTCAACAAATAAACACAATGCTAATCTATATTTATTTGTTCTTGCTGTATTGTCTATTAAGATTACATCATTATATTTTAAGTAAAGATTTTATTGAGAAGAAGTCATCTAAAATAAATTATAAAGGTGGTTTTTAACACAGTAATCTGCTATAAACAATGTAGGATTATCTTTTTTTAATATTCTTAATATCTTTAAAAGGTTAGATGCATCATTTTCAGGATCTTGTTCTGGATCTGTTATGTCACTCTTTTGAAATTGTTGAATTACATTGGTTAAATCTTTGTCTAAAAACAATTGATTCTTAAATTCACCTTCTAAAAGTTGCCTTAATGTATGCTGACTAATGCCAGGAACTGTATTTACATAAAATTCAACCTTATCAATTATATTTTGGGGGAGTTGCCAATATGTATTAATAAAGTGTATACTATTAGGACAAGGTGTATAACCATAGTAGGTAAGATTTAATTTAGTAATTGATGGACCTAGTGAACTTAATGGCTAACAAATATTAATAAAGCATATGCAATTCGTTTTTATAGACTTTCGATTGTACTATTGTAAGGGTTCAATTGCCTTTTTTTTAGTTTGAGGGCTTCCTGCATGCTAACATTCAAATACATACTTATAAACTTCTCCATTTTTGGCAAGCTTTCTATCCTGGATTCACTATGCAAAACCTGTCTTTCATCTGTACGCTAATAAGACTAAATTTACATGTTCCCAGTAGTCAAATTGTAACCCAACATATAAGTTTAATGCTTGTTTAAAAGTGGTACTAGATATTGATAATGTTTCATGTAGACACCTCTTGGATATTCCATTACTGGTAATTGAAATGGCAGGCATTTGTTGAAAAAAAAGATCACTGGGAGTTTCTATACTAGCAATCTCATTAACTTCATTTTGGCTTGACTAAAAGCTTGGTAAGTATAAGGCATATAAAATAATAAACACTATAGTGAAAATTATTAATATATACTTGCTAGGAAAAAAGGTCGCTTGAAGCCTCTTCTTGACTATCAATTTCAATATAATTTTCATCAACATCACTTTGGCTCATTTAAAAGGTTTAGGTAAATATAAAATGCACATAATATAATTACTAAACATAATATGACACTTACTGTCAACAATGTCTGGTAGTGGGCAATGTCTGGTGGTGGGCAGTGTCTGGTGGTGAGCAACATCTGGTGATGGGCAATCTCAATGTCTTGTAGTAGGCAATGGCAATGTTCTTTGGCTGTGAACTTCTTGCATGGGCAACTTATGATAGATAACTTTGTGTGCTTATTACTCTTGTAATGTATTAGTTTGATTAAAAGAGAGAAGCAAAAGCTTTAATTAAAACAAATATAAAAGCGACAAAGTTTACAATAGCCAATAGTACAATAGAAAAAAAGTAATAATAATAATTTGTAGTAAAAGTCATATGAATACACAGTGGGATGACATATTACAAGATTAGCCTAGATGATTTATATATTAATTCTATATATATAGCTAAAATATAAGTTTTAAAATTTAATTAATAAAATAAGACTAACTTTAAGAGTATGCAATATTATATAAATAAATCTGAAAAGTATATACTTTATAAGAAGTCCAGTTTGAAAATTTCATATAGAGAAGTAGTATGATTTTTAATAATACTACTTGTAAAAATCTTAATTCAAAAATTAAAATCTATAATAAGTGATCTGTATGATTAAGAACTCTAAATAAAGAAGTTCACTAATCTGATTATTAGTTAAATTGAATATAAAGTCATATTATATAGAACTAACTGAATTGATAATATAAAAGGACTTACAAATATGTATAAGATACTAATGAGGTTATAAAGAAGAATACTAAGGTTGTATAAACTCTATAAAAATATAGTAGTTTAAAAGTTATTCTGCCTGCAAGTGTTGATCTTAGCTATAGTAATACCAAATTAGCTAGAAATTGGATAACAGAAGGCTTTAGTAGATTTAGCACAAGGTCAAAGGTTTTTATATAAGTGAACTACTTTAAAGACCTAATAATTATAATATATTTGCATTAATAAAAACTAAAACAGTTAATAAGTTAAATAGATAAATAAATACAGAAACTAGAATATTTAAATAAAAAACTCACAAGTGGGTTTTAGATATAACAGCTAGTGTAAAACCTTTAGATAAACTACTTAAATTAGACAATAATTAAAGTTGTATACTCTTTTATAGTTGCTTTTTGTAACTGTTGTAATATAATTACAAAGCTAAAACATACTATCAATAAAAGTTTGAGTTACAAGTACTTATCTTTAATTTTTTTTTTTTAAAGAGAGATCTATCCTCTATCTTTTTATTTATAGTTAATTATACATATATAAAACAGATATATATGAAAAAACTATATTAAGGGAAATAAAAATAAGAGCTACTTTACTCTCAACCTATTCTTTGCTAGAATGGTCACTAAACCTCTAGTCTTCAAGAAGATGCATTAAAGAAGATTATCTATTGTTTATATATTTAACTAATTTTCTTTCTATAAAAGATAAAACCAATAGCTTAGTTTTGTCTAGTATTGGAGCCTGTATTGAGGCATAGGTTGAAAGAATTGAATTATGATTTGATTTTCTAGAAACAAGCCATATTGTTTTGTATATTATAGTAATAATATTATGATATATTAGTAGAGTGTATTTGTACTTGTGACTATTTGTATCAAAAGGTGTTAATATATCTCTAATAATAAGTTCTAGTAGTATCTGCTTAGTTATATTTGTAGTAACAAGTATAAACATGATATTTCCAATTTTTGTAAAGTTTCATATACTGTTTGTCTAATTAAAATTGAAAACCATATGTGATTTTGAATGCAAGTTAATAGATGAATGATGTCCTTAGAGGCACTACAGCATTTTGAACATAAGTGGTTTAGATATTTTTTCCTATTTTTCTAATGCAGTAACAGATAAGTTGAAAGTTCTTCTAATAGCAGTTTGATCTTGAAATTCTTAATTGCTAATGATAATGGATTAGTGTTTAAAGTTAGTAGTTTTTCTTCATAGGAAATATATTTTAATATAGAAACCCAATTAATATTGTTTTGTGATATATACCAACCTGAAATCTGTTGTTGGTAAAACCATGACAGCTGGTTTGTAATTTGATGTATATGTTTTAAAGTAGTTTTTAGAAAGTATTCACATGGTTTGTTAAGATGTCTTAGGCTAAAGTGGTTGTATAAAAAGCATTGCAGTGCTAAGTTTAATAGAAAAATTATGCTTGTGGTTTTTTTAATTTTTGTATTTTGGTTTAAAGTAATGTTGAGTTTCTAATTACATAAAAGCACTTTTAGAATTAGAAGAAAATATATATGCTACTGCTTGTCTAGTGCAGAATAGTTATAAAGCTTAACAAAAGTTATCAAGTTAATATACTTAGTGAAGGTAGGATTGTCTGTACAGATGTTTACTTCTGTATATGAATTGATTGTAGTAAGAATGAAGTTTAGTAGATTAAGCATCATATTTGTGTATGAAGGCCATTGGTTAGTAAAGCAACCAAAACAGATATTGGTAGTTTGTATATAGTATTTTGCTACTATTTGTAAGTTGTTGTTTACTATTTGTCAGTTGGAGGTTAAGTAAATTGTTAATGTCTTAATAGTAAAGTTAGCTTCTGTTAGTGTTTTTCAGAAGTTAATTGGAGGGTTTTCAAAAAAACATAAAGGTCTTTCTAGTATTGAGTTTGCATCTTGTGTCTGCTTTTAAGTTATAGTTGTTGATATAGTATAGTTTAGTGCCTTTTTAAAATCAGCAATATCTAAGTGGATTTTTTTTTTACAGTCTATCTGTATGTTGTATAGTAGTGTTATTACATTGAAGTAGCAATACTTGGAGCAATATGATTGATTCCTTAGATTACAGCCTGCACATGCTGATAGTATGTTGTTAGGCTTTAGAATGTAGTATTGAGCTTTAAAGCCTTTGTTATAAGAATTATATATCTTGCCAATAATAGAATTGTCTGTAATTATTCAACCTTTCTCTTTAGAGTTCCATTAAGACAAGGTGTAAGGGTTTACATATAAAAATTTTAATGAAAGATTAATTGAGGCTGCTATTAAGTCTTGTATTATAAGAAACCAGTGTAGACAGCATTCTCTTAGTATCTTTTTGATATTATGATAAAAATTGTTCTATTCTAAAAGTTCTGAGTTAGTTGCATTTAGGAATTGTTCTATGCTAGCAATGTTATAATTATTTATCTTTTCTTTAAGATAAGAAGCTCTAAGATGTTTAAAAGAATTTAGTTTATTAAAGTTTTAGTAAAAGTCTTGAGATAGGACTAGAGGTCTGTAAATTTAAAGCATGAAGTGTGAGCACCATTTGGCTAGTTTGTATATTTAATTGTAAAGCTGAAAAAAACTAAAGATTGAGTAAGAATAGAAGTGTTAGTAAAAGCTAAGTCTTGTAATTGTTGTAGTCATAGCTTTAAGAAAAAGAAATTAAAACTGTAATAGTTTAAATTTTTCTGAAACTCTGTTACTAAAGAGAAAAGTTGAGTCTAAACTAGGTTGCTTAAGACATAGATATCTGGGTTGAATAGAAATAAGTTTGGAACTTCCTGAGCCAGCCTTGCTTTGTGTTTGACTAAACTAGTGCAGAACTTGTTAAGTGTGTTAATTTGAGTATTAGAAAGAAATGTGAAGTACAATCTATAAAGCAAATATGAAAAGATAACACTATTTATTATATAGATTGCTTGTTTTTCTGTTATATGAGCAAATTGTAGCTTTTTTAAATTAATTGTTGCCTTAGCCATAATTTCTTTTTGAACAGGTATTTGTTTTTTGTTAGTAGAGAACCATGCTCCTAGATACTTAAATAATGTTTCACTAGTGATTACAGTTAATTGTTTATTTTTAAAAGTTATACTATTATTTGAGTTTTTTGAGTTTGTTGCTAGAATCGATTTAGTAAAATTAACTCTTATGTTGACAAAATTATAAAAGAAAAAGACTGTGTGAAGAATGTTGATAAAAGAGGTTTATTGGGTATAATTCATAATGAGTCATTTATATATGTTATTACTGAGATATAAATTTCTTTTAGGCAGATAGATGAGATCTTTTCAATAAATCTTTAGTATTTTGTATAAATTTTAGATATGAGAAAGTCATAATAAATCTTTCAAAGAAGTGGTAAGATTCTTTTTCCTTGATCTACTTCATCTTTAACAGAGTAGAATTGAGTTGATTCCAAACTAGTAATTACTTTGTTTATACAATAGTGAAGTAAATATAATAGCAAGTTAATTGCTTTGTTAAATAAGTGTATTCTTTTGAGAAATTTGCATAGAGTTGATATATGAATTGAGTCAAATGCTTTTGACATATTCTGAAACAGAATCCAGATCTCTTTTTGGTTTATAGTTGCATCTTCTAGGATATGGGTAAGTTGAAAAATAGGTTGAAGTATTGATTAGTAAGAGAAAACTATAAAGTTATAAAAAGAGAGTACTTGGTTGCAAACCAGAATGTCTGTCAAATGATTTGTTAAAATTTTCATAAAGATTTTTCTGATATAGTCTATTAGTGTAATAGGACAGGTAGTATTTAGTTTATAATTATATTGTTGTTTTTTAGAAATTGGCCAAATATTAGCCTGTAATCATTAGTTTGGGACTATTTCTTGTATTATACAGCTGTTGAAGATATTTAGTAGGACTAAAAAAGCTAAAGATGGCAATTGCTAAAGAACTTCATTTGCAATTCCAGAAGGTTTAGTTGCTTTTCTTTTAGAGGCTAAATTTATTATTTGTATCAATTCATTTATTAAAATAGGTAAAAAAAAAGTATTGTAAATATCATTTCATATGTGCTGAAATGAAAAGTAGAATAGTTTTCATTCTTTCTATAATGAATTATTAGAAGAATTGTTTTTTATTCAGTTTTTAAAATAGGTGTGTATGGCTTCTTTAATATCTTTTTGGTTAGTAATTATACTGTCAGATATTATAACTTTTTCATAGCTAATTGGTTTTGCTTGCCTTTGTAAAATACTATCTAGCATTCAACTAGTATTGTCTTTAAAGTTGAAATATCTGTGGTTAATGTAGAACTTAATGTATTTAGTTTGTTTCTGTTTTTTTTTTTATAATTGCATGCTTGCCAAATTGTATATTTATGTTGCTTGACTTGATCTATAGTGTTTGGTCATAAATAAGCAAATTCTTCTTGAGTAATGAGAGCAAGGCTAATTTTTGCTAAGGTGGCTGCTTTAGTTAAGTATTGATTGGCCTGAACTATTATGTCTGTTGCTCTATTTAATAGTTGTTGTAGGCATTTGTTAATATTTTTTAGAGCTGAATAGAGTTTTGTTGTTTTTAGTAATATAGCAAAGAAAGGCTATGAGGCTGTAAAAGTATAAGGGATGTGTTTATTTATTGCTTCTTTTATTTTTGATTCTTAATGATTCTATGTTCTATTAATATCATCTTTATTTATATTTGGTAAAGAGGTTTCTTAAAAATTAAATGATATGTTTACTGAGTTTGCAAATTCATTTCATATATCTGCTATAGTTTTTTCATATAAATATATTTTTCTTTTCTTTTTTTTTGTTTCTAGGAGCTTTTATCAAATAGAAATTGGTATGCCATATTGTGTTTAGTATATAATAATCACTGTCTGTAATATAAGGAGTATTAATTATTATTGGTGGATCGAAAACTAAGAGTATATTTGAAGAAATCTAAAAATCATCTATTTGACTAATTGAATTAGGATTATGCCAAGTAGGTGTTTATATGTTATGAAAATCTAATAAGCTAGTTAAATTAGTAGCATTTAGATTAGTGAAAATTGAAAGTTATTTGTTTTTGTGCTAATTTGCATTGAAGTCATCTAAGATAATTAAATGCCAATTTCAAGATCTGGCCTTAGTGACCTAGGAACAAATTTGAAATTATAACTGTTTTAGAAGTGAAGAGTGATTTGAAGGAAGATATATTGAAATAATATAGAACTTGTTATTGTTTAGAAAAAAGTAATCAATACAAATTGTAGTGCCAAGTAGAGTGTTAATATTATAAATATAGAGCTGTAATTGGTTACAGACTAATAAAGCTGTTTCCAAACTAGCTTCTCTTTGATTCAAGTCATATAGTAAAAAGTTAGATATGTATATTTTGTAAAAAAGATTGGTATAAAATTTTGTTACTAAGTCTTTTAGTTTAGTTTTATTGATAGAGATTATATGTAGGTCTGATTTTATACAATGTTCAATCCAATTTTGTATATTTAGTATGTTATTGATGCCTTTAATGTTGTGTGTAGTTATGTTAATTTTTTTATTTAAGTTTAGTTTAATTTTTTTTGTTTCATTCTTATTATCTGCTAAAGGCAGATTGTTTATATGATGGCTTGTGCTCATTAGTGATCTATATTGTTATCTTTTTCCATATCTGATATTTGTGTATATGTAGTTGTTA
>CAJVQA010000874.1:0-29267 GCA_910591915.1 Cetraspora pellucida | reverse complement strand
GCTGTCGATGGGATTTGAACACCCAACCTACCACTTGGAGGGTTGACAACCTGACCACTTCACTAGGTCGCCACACCTCCTCCTTTTCCATTTTCAACTTTCAGAAATTAATGCTTTTGTATATAATATTTCACCAATTAAGAAAAAACTTAAACCTTGACTATTTACTTATAATGATAATAATGAAGAGATCATTATTGTCAAAATTTGCAAATATTTTTCAAACACAAACCAGTTCTCTATCTTATATTGGAATATGAATATTGACTTAAAACATAATCACTATTACTCCTTTTCAGATCTAAACTATACATCATATACTAGATGCTATCTTAACTTAAACAGAGTTAAGCAAACATGTACAATTAACATTTCAGCAACTATCTGTACTAGTTTTCTAGAAAGAAAAACTTTCAAACTTAAACTTAATGCTAACTATTTAGATTTTATTTATTTAATAGCAATTAAACATTCTTCACAAATTCTATATAACTATCCTACTATTAATATATTAAACTCTATTATTACAGAACTCTTTAAACCTAATAACTGCTTAAACAAACTTAAAGAAATTTTTTAAAACAATTTGCTATATAAGAATTTACTTTTTATACTAATAAATCAGTACCTAATATTGGAACTGAACAAAGCTCAATGGGCATTAGATAGGTTCAAATTAATAGTAATAACCAAGTTCTTCATAAATTTTTAACTAAAATTTATTTTTGGCCATCAGTTTATAAGGCAGAGCTCTTTTCTATCTTATTTGCAATCTTAACTGTATCTTGTAATACAATATTTCAAATTTATATTAACTTACAATCAGTTATATTTAAGTACTACAAACTCTTTACACAACTCAATAATTCTAACAAACTTTTTAAATTCAATATATGATCTTTATGACATGCACTTCTTAATATTATTAAATTCTTTAATTTAAATATTAATTTTCGCAAAATTCAAGCTCATACAGATAATACTTTTAATAACATAGCTGACTCTTTAGCAAACAACATACCTTCTTTCTGCTTTAAAACTTTCAATATATAAACATTTATAACTCTTTTTATATTTTACAATGTGAACAAAATCCTGTTGAGTTTCCTATCTGATACTTTATTAAAAATATTTGCAAAACTCACATATTGGCAATATAATCCTTACAAAAAAGAAACAATGAATGATCTCATATTAATTACTACATAGACTGGCAATTAATATAGCTATATTTTAATCATAATCAAAAACTTTTATCTAAATTTACTAGTTTCAAACTTAACCAATCCAAAGCCTTTAAAATCAAAACTCTACTAAATAAATTACTAATATACTTTTCTTTTCACAACATATATTTAACTATCTTTACAAATACTAACTGCTTCAGATATAATCTTCCTGACTCTCACTCACACTGGCTAATCTGTCTTAACTTTTTTCTTATTACAAATATTATTAATTCATCAATTCAGTACATTTTATCTAAAGCAGACCTTGATTTATTTACTGGTCAGTTTTATAAACTTATTTAAAAAATTCAAAAACATTTTTCATTTGATTGAATATTATTTTAAGCAAACTCTTTTTATCTTGATCTTATTCTTAAAGGTCTTATATTCAAAGCCTTAATTGAAACAATTCATAACTACAATATACCAACTAAGATAGTTTCACAAATCATTATTTCAACACTTCTTGATATTAATGATCAAATTTATAACCAAATATAGAAACTATAATGCATTGATCTCTCTAACTAAAAAAAGAATAACAATATTATATCTCTTTAAACTTGTAATATTCACAATACTTTACAATAGATACAACAAACTAGATATTACAAAAGATCACATACAAACTATATATACTCATGTTTATATGAAATAGCAGATCAATTACACTTATGTTCTAATACTTGTCTACCAATTGGACAGACTATTAGGAAAATTAATATATAGTTGACACTTTGAATTAATCATAGTATATTTTATAATTATATTTTAATATTACAAATCTAGGTAGACCATGATTACTATAGTTAGTTTAGGTCACAGATAAAGTTGTCTAAGTTTTAATTCTTGCATGTAGTTTTTATTTTGTATTTATAATCTTAGTATATCTTTAATATATAGTATATTAATATGTACAACTAAAATTACTAATAAAAATATGAGCAAGGCCTCACCTTAATATCAAAAAAAAAAAAAAAATTCAAAAAGTTGTTCAAAAAGATAATGTCTAAATTATATTTATATTTGATTGTAAATATAATAGAAAAAAGACAATCAACAAGATTAAAAAAAACATAATAATTGATTTAGAATGATTTCAAATATAGAAGAATCTAAAGGAAATATAGCTAAGAAATAAGAAAAATTAAATTAGAAAAAAAGATTAGTAAAAAGAGAGAAAGATATAAAAGAAATAATAAAATCAAAAAACAAAACTTTTAAGTAAAGAAAATTAAATACTAATAAAAAGTAAAGAAAATGCAGTAACATTAACTATATAGAATTTGTCAAAAGAGACTCAGAATATAAGATCAAATATTTAGTAAGAAAAGTAAATAAAATAATAATATATAAGATTAAGAAAAGTACATACAAAATAATAGCAATAATCAAGATAATAAAAGAAAATAAATAAATATTTCTATAGAACCAAGTATTTTTATAGATAATCCTTTTAAGAAGTAAAGTTAGCAAAAATAATAAAAGATAAAGAAGAAAAAAAAACTCCCAGTTTACAATAAGATTAAAAGAAATATTAAAAAAAATCTTTAAATTAATTTTACTATAAAAACTTAAAGTTAGAAAGGCAATAACAGTATATATTTTACCAAACAAATATAGAAGGCCAAAAAGCTATATAATAGTATTATTTAAAACCAAATAGACATAAACATAATTATAAAAAAAAGTTTAATATAATAAAATCTCAATGTACTAAGAAGTTAAAAAAAGAAAAATAGGTAAAGAAATTTATAAAAATAGTAACAAGTTACAAAAAATATAAGAAAAAAAGAAGAAATAATAAAAAATATTAGTTTAAAAAAAGAATATACAAGTACTAAAGAGTTTATAGATAAGAATAAATATAGCAAAAAAACAAAAAACAAAAGTTATAAATAGAAAAATAAAAGATATTAGAATAAAAAATAAGACAAAAAAGATTTAATTACCAAAGACCAGAAATAAAAAAAGTTATGAAAAAAAAACTAAAAATATAATTAAAATACAAGTGTAATCTTTATATATAAAAAACATGTTAAGCTAAATATTAAAAAGATTAAAAAAACTAAAAAAAGTAGAAAAGAAAGCATATTTTTGAAAAAACTAAAAATAACTAAAAGAGTATATTGTATGATAAAAAAAGCAGTATAAAAAGAAGTATTTTTATAAAACATGTATTAAACAAACTTTTAATTTTAAAAAATTTAACAAAAAAAGACCAAATATATACATAGCTACAAAATACCAAGTCTGTTAAAATAAAGTTAATAAAATATAAGCATAGTAATATTATATAAGAAACAAACAAATTTTTAAAAAGAATTTAAAAAATATTTATCATAACAGTATAAAAAAACTTAAAAGAAAAAGTGTATTTAAATTCTAGCTTATCATCATTGAAAAACAGAACTTTTCTTAATAATTACTCGAACATGAAATAGCCAAAAAAAAAAGAAGATTTCTGCAAAATCAGTGATAGGAAACATCTTAAGTAGCATTAGATAAAAAGAAGTAGCAACATAAAAAGCAATAAGAAGTATAGAAGAAAATTGTGCTGCAAAACTAATAGCATAGTTACAAAAAAAAAAAAAAAAAAAATTTAGAAAATTTTTTTCTCAAAAATAGCAACAGTAAGAAATTGCCACTAGACCCTGTATATAGATCTGTTTATATTACACAAAAATGTGAAACAGCAAAACAAAAAAAATATATGCAGACCACCAAATTAGAATAAATAGACAGATTATATACAAGTAAACAAAGTGTATATAAGAAAAAATGAAGTAGATAGGAAAATTAAAGAACCAATCAGAAATACATAAACATAAGTACAATATGAGATTAAAAGAGTATAGAGAAAGTCTATCAACAATCTTTATAAGAAAGGCATACTGGGTGATGAACAGAATACACAATAAAATATTCTTTAACTAGTCAAGTAAGACATATATAATGCCAAACAAAGAAGATAAGATCATTGCAATGCTTACAAAGCAAAAACCAAAAGAAGTTGCATTATTAAAAGTAACAAGTAAACTAATTGAAATAGTAGAAAAAGAACAGCCAAAAAAGAAGTTAAATTTCATAGAACAAGACAGAAACATGATGGCAATTGATCTTGAAGAAAAAAATAAACAAGGAAAAAAAAAATTAGCATAACAAGAAGCAATGAAGAAAAAAAAAGAACAAGAAAACATGTATGAAGAAAATCAAAATATCAAAAAAAAGACAAAAAAGAAGATATAACCAAAAGAAAGACAGAAAAAGAAGACATAACCAAAAGAAGACTAACAGATGAGAATCTCTCGACAATAAAAAAAGCAAGAACAGAAGTAAGTTTTGAAAGCACAAATCAAATAAAAAAAAAATTATCAGTACAGAAAGTAGAAACCAGAAAGAAACAAATAAAAGAGACAAAACAAGAAGACATAAAAATAGATGATAAAGAATCAAGACAAGGTTCAACATTAGAGAAAAAAGAAAGAAGAAAAAAAAGAAAGCAAGAAGTTGAGAGAGAAATAGATATAATAGAAATTTCTTTAGAGAAAAGCATGTAGGCACTAAGCAAAAGGAATTGCAGCACAGGCAGCAGTTTATTAGCCAATATCCCTGCATACAATGTACCTGAAGGGTCAAAAAAGAATATATAAAGTTCATTAGCTGGTCATTAAAAGATAATAAACATATTAAGGATATTAGAGAAGTTTTTAAATAAGGAAATTTGTAGATTGAAATAGACTTCGACTATGAATTTGGCAGAAATGAAGTAATATAAAGAATCAGTAAAAAAGAAAGTGATTGATACAGAATGATACCAGAGAAAGACAAAGAAGAAAGAAGAAAGAAGCAAAAAAAGTTCGAGGAAAAATACCAAGATAAAAGAGCCAGTATATCAGATGACAAAAGAAAAGAATATAGAAAATAAAGAAATAAAGATGAACTAAAAGAAGACCAAAGAGACAATAATAACAAAAAAACAAAAAATAAAAAATTCATAACAATTTGGAACTTGCCAACAAGTATAAATAGAAAAGAACTAGAATATATTTGCAAAAGATTCAAGAAAGCACATATAACAAGAATTAAGAAATTCAAATTTAAGTCTCTTGCAGTAATTCAAATAGAAAAAATAGAAGAGAAAAGAACTCTATAGTCTATACTGGTCAATAGTAATAAACTGGTAAGAGTAACAGAAGGAGAAGAAGACTATAAAGTAAGACAAAAGCAAAGGCAGTATATAGCAAAGTTAACAGAGCTGCCAAGTAATGCCTCAAAGGTTTTATTACTATGATGTCTAAGGAGCAAAGATGCAAGATCAGTTTACATCCTGCCAAATAGAAATGAAAATCAAAAAAAAACTGTAATAATTATATTGCAACAGAAAGAAAGATGAAAACAGCCAGTCTAAACCAATTATGTATAACAATTTCTGAATATACTGGGTGAATAAAAGAGTAAGAGAAACAAAAAAAAAAGAAAGTCCTAAAAATAGAAGAAGAAAAAGCTAAGATAAAACTAGTTAAAACCTATGAAGAGAATGTACAGAAATAGAAAGTGATTCTTATATACAAAATATAGAAGAATATTAGAAAATAGAAACAATGATGCAGAAAGAAGAAAAGAAAAAAGTAATAAAGAAAGAAGAGTAAATAGCTGGGATAGAAATAGTCAATATTCAAACAGAAGATAAATGATAATAAAAAGTGATTCACAATTACAGAATATTGGAGAATAGTTAGAAGACAAAAACAATAACATGAAAGAAAAAAAAGAAAACTTGAAAGAAACAAAGATAAAATTAGATACACAACTATGTTCAGAAACTAAACAAGTTGAGGACATTTTAGGTTAAATTTTAGACAGACTAAACAGATTGGAAAGTATACATCTAAGTTCAAAAAAAGGTCTGGCCAATTACTTCTAAGAATGCCCTAGTTGAACTCAAGAATACAGACAAGGAGATCAAAGACTTTCTACAAAAAAAAAGAAGAACATTTGAAAAAAAAAGAAAAGAAATATCTCTTAGTCTTGAAAATAAAGAAAGCAGAAAGTAGAAAGAAAGGTTCAAGAATACAAAAATAGTGTAAAAACAACTAAAGAGAAAGTAAAAAAAAAAAGAAAGAAATTAAAATCACATATCATAACATTAATGAACTTAAAACTAAAGGTTGAAAACTTGAAAATCTGCTGGGCTGAGCAGAAAAAAAAGAAATTGCAATATTAGGAATTACTGAAACAAACTTTACAGAAAGAGAAGGGAAGTTTCTAACATATATAGCAAACAATAAATATATAGAACACTGGATAAATATAGCAGAAGATAAAAAAAAAAGGATCAGGCATTAAAATTCTAATAGATGAACAATGAGAGAAACACATAGGTGCAGTTAAGAAAATAAATAAATATATGATAAAAATTATACTATATTTTAAGCAATTAGAGTTAGTAATAATCCTGGTCTATATACTATCTAATGCCAAGATAATGAGAAAAAGCATTCAACAAAAAATTGTAAAAACAGTTCTAAAAAGAAAAAGATGAATACAAATAGTCATAATGAATGACTTTAATCATATAGTGAACAATATACTAGACAGACAACATCTACAGTCAGCAAATTACAAAAGACTGCCAATTTTTAATTAAATAAAAAACAGAATTTTAGTAATATGTACAGAGATATACATTCAACAAAACAACAATATACATAATCAAATGAAGAAGCAGCAACAAGAATTGACTTTATATGAATGTCAGATGGATTAGCAACTGGATTGCAAAAGACAGAAATTGAAGAAGCAAAAGAAATTACAGAAAGTGATTACACAAAATAGTAAAAACAAAAATATGGATCAAATATGTAATAGCAGAAAAAAGCAAAGCAGAAGTTAAGAGGAAGAAACAGTCAAGAACATTATATTTGTATGATTAAGCAAAAACAAAAGATTAGAAAAACTATACATAAGAGTTACAAAACTAACTAGAAGTTAAAAAAATCTTAAAGAACATTTAAAAAAAAGAACAAGATGTGGATGAAAGAATAAAGAAAATAAAAAATATTTGGGATGTAATAGAAGAAAAAATTATCGCAGCAGCAAGCAAGCACATACCTATGAAGAAAATATACAACACAGTAATGAATAAAAAAAAAAGTCAAAAAGAATAGCAACTAGAAGAAAACTCAGCCAAAATACAAATATTAATCAAATATGCAAAGACAAAAAAGGACCAAAAGGTGTCAGAAGAAGAAAAAAAATAAAATAAATAAACAATTAAAAGAACTAAGCAAAGAAATAGATGCAAAACTATCAAATTGCAGAGGCAATAGTCAAACACATGGATAAAAGATATGAAGAGTTGGAAAAAACTACTACAAAAAAGAAAAAAGAAAGAGTAAGAACAAGTTCAAAGAAGGCAAATAAAAAAAAAATATAGATAAAAGATGTGAAATGATTAAGACAACCAAGGAAAAATGATAGCAAGTTTACTAAATAGGCTATATAAGAAGATAGTACTTGACAAATTTATTAAACAGAATGAAGAAAAAACAAGTTTGCTAACAAAACTATAAGAAGTTAAAAAAGAAGTAGCAGAACACTACAAGAAGCAGTTTAGAAAAAGAAACACCAATTTGAAAGAGATGTCAGAAAAGTAAAAAGAGATATACAGACCATGAAAGAACATAAAAGAAGAATAGTATATAAAAGTTGAACAAGAAATTAAAGAAAGAAAATGGTAAGAAGTATTAAAAGAGTTAAAAACAAAAACAGCTCCAAGTATATTAGAAATAAGTTATATTTTGATAAAATGAGCAGGAGAAAAAACACAAGAAGTATTTAGAAGCTTTGCAAATCTGTGTTTAGAAGAGAGAGAGATTCCAACCAAATAGAAAATAGCACAAATGTATCCAATACCAAAAGATGTTGAATAGGGATATAGCTTAAACAACATATAACCAATAGCACTAATAAAAACATTTAGAAAGGTTGTAATAAAGATAGTAACAAAAAGACTTGCCAGAATATTTATAAAAAAAGAAATACTCAAAGAACCAAACTATGTAGACCTTTCAGATAACTTAACAGAACAACCAGTACACATTCTAAATATGATAATAAAAGAAGCAAGAGAAAAGAACAAAGAAGTATGAATACTTTTGCAAGATATGAAAAAGGTATTCGATTCAGTTCTGCTTGAAAGTCTTGAACTAGCATTGCAAAAAGTTAAGATACCTGAAAAAACAGTAAAATATATTTTAAACCTGTTTCATAAAGACAATTAAAAATTATTACAGCCTACAGCCTATAAAAGAAATAATAGCAGAAAATGATATAAATCAAAGTGAAGTAATATCACCTCTAATATGGTAATTCTTTTATGAACTATTATTAGAAAGAATACAAAAAGATAAAAGCTTAGACTATACAGTAGAGCAACAAATAAAAAAAAATATGCAATGCAACAATAGTACAAGGTATCATCAAGCAACAATTGCATATGCTGATGATACAACATGAATTGCAAATAGTAGACAGCAGCTAATAAAGATCTTAGAAATAGCAGAAGAGTTCTTTATAATGAATGATATAGAGATAAATAGAGTGAAGTCAAAACTGCTAATAATAAACACAAAGTTGAAGAAGAAAAAAAAAGAAGTGATATTCAGAAAAAGCAAAATAATAGAAGAACCAAGAAATAAGATAGTTCAATCATTAGTAATATGGCTAAATAATAAAATGTGTAAAATGTTAGTAAAAAAAAAGATGAAAGAAATAATAAGTCAAATAGTGAGAGACCTTAGATACAAGAAAATAACAATAAGTCAAATTGCATATATAAACAATATAGTTATAATGCTAAAATTAAGTTATATGCTATAACTAATGAAGATGTTAGAAAGAAGCTTAAGTAAAATACATTAACCAATAATAAGTTTGGCAAAACAGAAAAGTAATCTGCAAAGAATGCTAAAAAACTGCATAATAGAACACAAAGACCTTAGAAATTATAAAACACTATGATAAGAAATAGTAATGAAACAAGTAGATGGGCTAGTAACTAGATTAAATAGATGAAACAAACTTGAACAGTTAACAAAATTAAGAATAATACAAGGCTGCCAAAGGGCAGACCTAACAGAAGACATAAAAAGTAGAGAAGATATTAGAAAACATGAACAGCTAAAGGAATAACTTGGCTTGCTTGACAATTTTAAAAGCAAGAAAACTAAAAATAAATATAAGAACAGAAAACAATTTATAAACAATGTTTGGATATAATATCAAAATAAATGAACTTGTGAATATTGATTTATAAAAAGGAATGTAGAAATAAAATAAATAAAGAAGGTCTAATATTTCTAATCAGCTATTCAATACAAAAAGATTAATTACATGACAACAGTTAAAAAATTATCAAGGCCTATCGAGCAAAAGAAAAAAAACAGATTGGTTCAAAATAATAGAACAAAAAGTACTTAGCAAAGCAGAAAGTAAAGAGATTAAAGAACAATTTAAGATGAATAAACAAAATATACAAGCAATGCAAATTAAATAAGAGAGTATATTAGAGGATAAAAGAAGAAAAGAATGAATAATATATTGTATACAAAACTATAAGCAGCTGAGAAAAATAATCAAAAAGAAGAAGAAAAACTTACTAGCAGAACATTAGCAAATGCAAAGTAAAGAAGATGAATAACTGTTAAAATAAAGAGATATAAGAGCTGTACTAGAGCAGAAGAGAGTACAGAAGATAACTGCCAACAGTAGATCAGAATAAACAATAAACTTAACAAAGTTCTAGACATGTTAATAAAAAAAAGCAGTAGTAAAATTAATATAACAATGGATCAGATAAAAGAAACAGCAAAGATGAAAAGACCAAAAACTGAAGAACAAGAACTCAAAGGAATTAGAATAATAGAGGAGTTAAAAATAGAAATCATTAAATAGCAAAGACTAGATGAGAACATAAACTAAGAAATAATAGAAGCTCTAAAAAGAAATATAACAAGAGGCAAGAACAAGTATATAATATATGCAGACAGCATAGCAAATATAAAGGCCAAAGAAGATATAGTAACTGGAAATAGAATAGACATAGAATGGGTTCAAATGAACAAAACACAAGTATGACCAGAAGAAAAAATAGCAATAGGCTTAGAAGGATGGCAAACATCAACAATAGCTGAGCTAGTAGCAATATAGGCAGCAATATTAACAATATCAAAAGAAAAGCAAGTGGAAATATATTCAGATAGCAATGTGGCAATAAGAAACATTAATAAAGGTTTAGAACAAACAGATAAAAACAAGATCTTTAAAAAGAAGAATGCAATATGGATAATGAAGATTAGATATCTTATTATAACAAAAAACATACAAATAGAGTTAGTTAAAGTAAAGAGTCACAGTAAATATAAATAGAATGACAAAGCTGATAGCCTGGCAAAGAAAAGAGCAATAAGCAAGAAAATAATACAGGTTGAAGAAGTTAGTTGTAAAGAAATAGAGTACTGCTTAGAGTGAAAAAACAAACAAATTGACATACTAGCAAGATTGTTATATAAGTTAATAACAAATGCAAGATTAGAAGCAGAATGAAGAGAAACAAGAGCAATTAAAGAATTAGAACCAGAATTAAAAGTTATGATCTATGATTGGATATTTTTTTGAAAAAGGCTAAAGATAACAAAAGAAGTGCATTATATAACAAAAAGAATTAGTGCCAGAAAAAGTATATTTATAAAATGTATAATAGACAAACTTTTAACTCTAGAAGAACTCAACAAAAGAAAATCAGATATGTATACAATAACCAAATGTCAAGTGTGCAAAAATAAAGTTAAAGAAACACAGATGCATTTAGTAGCATGCAAAGAACAAAGAAACTTATAAAAAAGAATACAAAAAGTGACTATTGCAACAGCCTATAAGGGACTTAGTGAAGAGAAAAAAGTCTGAATCCTGCCATATATGTTATATACAGTACTTTTTAATAAAACAGAAACAGAAGAAATAAGAATGAGAGAGACTCTAATTAAAGGTCTGATTTTAAAAGAAACACAAGATAGATTATGTCAGCTCCTAAACATAAAGTTAAGATAGCAGTTTGCAAATGTAATAGCAAATATGGTCTAGAATACATTTTACAAACAAGTATAAAGAATCTAATATGAGAAGATTAGTAAATAAAAAAGGAAAGTAGGAATAACGGGTAGAGTAAAAATAGGAGAAAAAAAAAAAGATGAGATTATATAAAAGAAAAAAGGCAAATTAGTAAAAAATAAAAGAAAAGAAAGAGAAAATAAGAAAAAAAGAAAAACAAATTAGAACAGAAACATAGAAGACAATTTTGGAACTTGTCATAGAAGGGAGAAGACCCTTCTATTATAGACTTTAAGTAGTTAAACAAATAGCTTACTTCTGCTTAAAGTAATGTGACAGGTTGCACTTAGGTACTATTAAGATGATCAGGTGATGCTAGACTTAGTTGTTAAGAATATTTATGTAATTGCAAATATAATTTCAAAATCTTAATAAAGTACTAGCATGGTTAAGGAAAAAAAAAATTCTAGCTTATATATTATATACAACACAATTCAAAAAGATAAAGTCAAAAAAAATAAAAATAAAAAATTATTAATTAAAAATCTAATTCTAAAAGCAATACAAAATAAGTTAGTATAACTTTTAAATACAAAGAAAAAATAACAGTTTGTAAGTATAATAATAAAAATAATCTAAAACATATTTTATAAACAAGTTTAGAAAATGGAAATTATAATTTGGTGCATCTATTACATTTTAGAGTAAATATATTAGCACATAACAGATTTTTTAGTTGAATTACATAACTTTGTATAATACATAGAACTTTGTGTAATAGCATAATATATATTTGTTATATAAATTATATATTGTATATAAATTAGGTATATTTATTTGTATTATATAAGGAGTGCATTATAGTGCAGGTGTACTATTTTAAAAAATCTGTATAAAATACAGTATAAAAAAATTAATAAATAGAAAAAATAAATAAGTATAATAGACAAATTAAAATAATGAATTCAAAAAAAGAAGAAAAATATAAGCCAAAAAAAAAACTAATTAGTAATTATTAGAAAAAAAAAAGAAAATATGTATGCAGTAACTTAGTAAAATAGTCAAATTGTTAGCCTTTCAAGTAATAGGTTAGGTGTTCAAATCTTATCAATAGTGAAAAATTTAGATAATCATCTATATAATACTTATATTATGACAATTGTTATTAATAATTAGGTTAAAATATCTGTAATAACAATCACACTAGTATGACTGATAGGTCATAGGATATATCTGTATAAGTATGACATTATACAGAGAAATACAAACTAATAATCAGATGATATAAACATTAAATAAGTTCTTGTGACTGTATAAATCTATTAAAATTAGATAATAAGAAGTTTATTTAAAAAGATTTGAGTAAAGAGATAATCAAATTTTTAATGATTCTATTGTAATGATTAGTTTTATGAAATAAATATTAATATTATAGTATCTGAACAAACAAGAACCTTTAGGTTGAAAGTCTTGAAGGTATTACCAACTAGGTTACTGAAATGAACTAGAAGAAAAGAATATTAGATTAATCTGATATACTTATAAACTGGTTATAATCCTATATGGACTATTTGAATTAGAAATCTGATAAAAAAACAGATATACTAAAGTATTTCAAATATACTGTAAAATAGATACTAAGGTTTATATGAACTTTATAAGAATACAGTGTTTTAATGATTAAGTCTTGATCACAAATGTTAATTCTATCATAGTGATACCAGATTAACTATAAAAATAGGTACAGAAGACTTCAAGAGGTTTATCTCAAAGATAAAATAATCCTAAGATTGAAATAATAATCTAAACATCTAAGAACAATCTAATGATATTAATACAGATTGCAAGTTTAAAGAGTTTAAAATAAAATATCCAAGCAAAGATATTAGATACAGTAATTAGTAAGAAACCTTCAGACAGACTCTTTAAATAGATAATATAGAAAAATTACATATATAACTAATTGTATGCTCTTCTGTAGTAGTTCATAAAATCACATCATCAAAAAATCATTAATAAAAGTCAAAAGATCAAAGAGATCATCTTAACATCAAAAAAAAAAGACAAAAAAAAAAAAACCAAATTAAAGATGAAACTAGAAAAATAATATGAAGACTTGTCATAAAAGAGAGAATACCCTTTTATTATAAACTTTAAATAGTTAAACAAGTAGCTTACTTCTGCTTGAAGTAATGTAACAAGTTGCACTTAGATGCTATTAGAATGATCAGATAATGTTAGGCTTAGTTGTTAGATACATCTATGTAATTGCAAAAGTTTCAAAAATCTTAATAAAACATTAGTATGACTACTTAAGAAAAAAAAAAACTAATTAATTTTAACTTAATGTACTAAGTAAACTTATTTAACACAAAAAAACATACGCATATATATTTAGACTCAAACTAGTTTGCAAAACTCAAAAAGTTTGAAAAAAGAATTTAAGTCTGGTTCAAAAATTAAACTAGACTCAAACTTGACTAAAAGTCCAGTTTAATAAGAGCATTAAGTATTAGCAATTTTGAATGATCTATTTTAAATATGGAAACAAGCAAATGTTTAAAAATACATGGTACAATAGATATATATTTTTTTATGTATTATTAGATAATATTGGTAATCTATAAAGACAACAGATTTTTTAATTATCTTATTTATAAATAAGTAATTGAACATATTAGACCTGGACTATGTTCAGGTATATGTCCAAGTCCAGTCCAAGAGTATTAAAAATAGTTGAACATATGTCCAGTGCCAACATTGGTCATAGGCTTATAAATATTATTTCACAAACATGCATGTCTGGAAATTATATATATAATATTTTAAAACCGTCAACGAAGTGACGGGTTATATCTAGTAATTCTGATAAATTGACATTTATTTGGAATTCTTTACACGAATTTATAAAACTAGTTTGCGTGTATTTAATTGAATACGTTAGGAGACTGCAATTCAAATTAGATATATCGATATAGATATTCATAAACATTGATAATATAACTGCATTTTTAGAATCGAATTACGAAGATTAAAGGTTAGGAAGTTTTAGATATCTTTAAAAAGCTATCTCATCTAATTTTGTTTGCAAAAAATTACATTGGTACACTGGACAAAGTTATGTCCAAAGTAATGTCCACGATCATGAATATGATTAATCTGGTAGTTATTTCATAATGATAACGATTTAAAAGAGGAATCCTCAAACCATTTTTACTTTGTAGAAAATGGTAATTCATGTAAGGATGTAAAAGTTTTTTTATTACCGTTACGTAATTAAATATATCAATATCAAATCTATATTTAACTATTCATGGTCATTGTCATGTAGATGTAGTCGTGATATAAAAGTATGTAATATTATGGTCAGCATAGTTTTGAGGTATATTTGCTACAAAGGTCAGGTCATTGTCAAAAGAGTTAGAGTTTGTAACCGGATTCGACCTTTTGATTCGAATACAAATTCGTAACAGTGATTAGATTTAAAGTTCAATGATTAGGCTTTACGACTTGTACGATATGATTATGTCTGCGAAAACTAAAAAATATACCGTATTCCGTTTGCCAAAGTACCCCTCATGTATTATATCCCATCTTAAAAATTGTATAATGCTATGAATATTTAAGTTTCAAAATGTTAATTTGTGAAATATCCGGGTAAATATATTGGTACAAATTGTAGTAATAACCACTATTGTCGCGGATCATAATGAAATCGGATTAAAATGAAAAGAAGGATTTCTATTTTACAATACCTGCCTATGTAACGTAAAGTACCCGGAGGAACACATTAAAACGCCGAAATTTGTAAAAGACCCGGCGACGGAATACGGTACTAATTTAAATTTTATATCTAAAATTTGAGAATTGATATTTCCACACTCTTGATATTGCCACACCCCTGCTAATTCAAATCCTAACCAAAACCCTAATAATTTATATGTATTGATTTTTATTAACAGGCAATATCAAAAAAAGGTGTGGAAATATCAATTTATTCTATAGTATCATTTTTTTAGAAAATTTGGTTCTTAGATATCTTTATAATTCTATTAATTTGATATGAACCATACTAACACGAATAACTAAAACCATAATTCAAATATGCAAACTGAAATGAATTTAATACCATAAAAATTTTCTAAAATTAAAAACTTGAATTTGCTAAAATGATTTTTATTATGTCTACGATAATATAAGGTCTTTTATTAATTTTAATCACCAAATTTGTTATAAATTGTTATATTTTGATCATATTTAATACATAAAATTGTTATATACGTATTAATTTTAATTTAAAATCATTATCATTTCAAATTCACAATAATTTTAGTTTAATGGTTAGAATAATAAATTATTATATTTTGCCATTAATTCTTAAAATGGTTTAATCATTTATTACACAAAAGATACCAATAGAATGTCGATTTTGACATAGGCTAAAATATGATAAATAAAAATATCCTATTGTTAAGTTTCGAGCATAGGGGTGTTTACCTTGTCAATAATCCAAAATTCAATTTTTAACACTATTTTTTACAACAATTTAGACCCATAACGCACTTTCATGAAAATTTCACATAATATCCATAGCACCTGCACCACTTAAGTCTCGTTCAAGATCTTCGCTCATGCCAATACCTTTATGAAGACCCGGTGGAACATAATGAGCAACAAGCGCGTCAACATCGCCACGAACTGCAGTGGGCGAATTTAGAATAGTATCACGGTCAGGAATTTTGGTTAAGCTAGCTGAACTGTTTTGTCTATTTGCAAGATTAAGATGGGGTACATGATGACGTCGTACTGAAGCACGGAAATTGGCTACTTCCTTAACAATAATTGCTGATCGCATAAGACATAAAATAAAGTTGGTAAATATTCAAAAAGAAATATATAGATAATGTCGTAATGTTTAGTAAATAATATACCTTTCATTTGCTGAGGATCATCAATCGATTCAAATGAAGAGAAATCAAAGGGCTCAGGACATACAGACTAATTCCATAATCATAATGGTAACATAGAAAAGTGTTGGTTAGTCACTTCTTAAAATTTTTTAAAATAAAAATAATATCAAAAATATTAATTGTAATATTAAAAATTGAGCAAACCTCATCGTTAGGTTCGTGCCATACTGCTAAATAAGGATGTTCTAATGCTTCTTCGACAGTTATACGTTGAGCAGGATCAAATGTCAATAGACGTTCTAATAAATCAATTGCTATATATTAAACAATTAAATGAGTATCAGTAGCAATGTTAGTGCAAGTATTGAATATAAAAATTTTAGACCTGAAAGTTTCATACCACACACCTAAAGTATTTGCATTAGGAAATATTTTAGAAAATGGTCTTTTTTGCATACGAGGCAAATTACGAATATATTCTTGTGCCTTGAAAGAAAAAACAGTTGAGATAAGTATCAATTAAGTATCAATACAATAAAGTAATTTTGGTTTATATATATATTATAACTTACCCTTGTACTCCCTATTCTTGATAGGGTAAGATCACTGGGAGTTCCCAAAGTTTGAAGGATTTGATTTAATTGATCGACATCTATATAGTATTAGCAATTTAAAGCTTTCATTAAGGATAAATGAGTAAAAGAAAAAATTACAAACTTATTTGACACGTTAATAAATTTAATTTCAAAATTCATAAAGAAAAAAGAAGGATACAATCTCTTCCTTTGAATATTGGCCTTCCGCCTAATAATTCGGCCAAGATACATCCTACAGACCATAGATCAACTAAGGAATTGATTGAAAGAAATGATATAGTTAAATAATCTATAAGTCATAAAGTGGTTAAAATGGCGATATATGACAAATACCCACTAGCTTTGGTGTAACTTTGAAAGCTGAGCATGATTTCAGGAGCTCTATACCACCTTGTGGCAACGTATTCTGTCATGAACCCAGAATTTGCAGCAGGATCTTCTGAAAAGCCGCGTGCGAGACCGAAGTCACAGATTTTGAGCTCGCAATCAGCATTAACAAGAAGGTTTCCTATGAAATATTAAAAATTTATTGATAAATTTTGATTAAATATTAGAATAGTAAAACTTTTTAATACAAACCAGGTTTCAAATCTCTATGTAATACATTTGCTGAATGGATATACTTTAATCCACACAATATCTGATAAGTAAAGCTTTGATAATGAGCATCCGTAAGTGGTTGGCCAGAACGGATAATAGCATGAAGATCAGCCTCCATTAATTCTTCGTATAGATATCTTGTTAAAGTTGAAATAGGTTATTTTTTAAAAGGTTTATAGGTTTAATTCGGAACGAAAAAAAAGGAAAAAATACATTAGCTTATTTACATTTCATTAAAATCTTGAGGATTAATTATATCCATATCATACAGACATGTGATCTATCGGGGACAAAATGAAGATTGGGAAATAATTAATGATTAGATGAAGGATTACGTATATCACAACAATTACTTACATTTTTATGGCCTCTAAAGTGTTGTAACAACTTCACTTCACGAAGAGCACGCTTTGTTAAGATGGTTTTACTGAAAACATTGGTAACCTTTTTGATTGCAACACCTTCACCAGTAATTGTATTACGTGCAGCACTAGAATAAAAATTCAAAAATAAGCCCACCAAGAGAAATTTACAAAAACCCAGACAAGTAAACGGAGTTGTAATATAAAGAGATAGATCGCCGAAATGAAAATAAAATATTCGAGAGGCGGTTAATAAGTGTATGAGGCATTAAAGTTATTGGTAAAACAATTGGACTTTGAAATCGGACAGAATGCACAAAGCAGTTCGTGTTTATGAACAAATAAAAAGCCAGAATTATTACCAAACAACACCATACGCTCCTTGACCTAGTTCTCGAACAAATTGATATTTATCGTCAACCAAGAATTGTTGAGAAAGAACGGGAAATGTGTGTTTTCCCATTTCTAAAGGTTGTTCTCGACTTTGATCAAAGGTGTCGAAAATAATTAAACGTTAAAGCGTTCAAATATGTAATTTAATACAACGGCTGTGCAATGTGTTACGAGATTGTCTTACGTATCAGTTCATCAACAATTATGGCAACACTACCAAGGGTAAAACTAGTTTAAGAAGTGTGTACCCATAATTGATTAATTTCGAGAAAGTGAAAGCGAAACTCAATTCTATAAGTAGAAAATATTTTGTCATTATAGTTTCACAAAATTGAAATCGACTTTTCTAGCTTTAAATACGAAATTCATTGAAATTTTATTCATTAGTCATTGTTTCATTGAACTATTTTTCCTAGTAAGGTAATATATTGTTATGGCACGTGCGTTAAAAATTTTAAAAATAAAATTGAGCTTAATTTTTTAATACACCATTTCTTTGACGAAGTTTCTAAACCTTTTAACGTAAATACATATAGTATCTTGTTTTACATAAAAAGGTATTAATCTATTTCTTAAATAAATTTGATTGTTTTTTTGATCTATATTATTTTCTAATCCTTATAACAATATTAACGTGAAATTCTGAAATTCTTTTCGAATAAATGATCTAAACAGGACTTTGATCTTGAAATTATCATTTATAGAGGGTTAGTACTAATGATTTTATAGTTTG
Source organism: Cetraspora pellucida (assembly GCA_910591915.1). Lineage (NCBI taxonomy): Eukaryota > Fungi > Glomeromycota > Glomeromycetes > Diversisporales > Gigasporaceae > Cetraspora > Cetraspora pellucida. The sequence continues at coordinate 10,331 of CAJVQA010000874.1, read as the reverse complement.
TGGTAGAACTTAAGTAATACTTCTTCTATTAACATGTGAATAATTATAAAATGAACCTTACTAAAATTTATTAATGATAAATTTCCAGCGCAGATTCTTTAGAAAGTTCCTGGTATGGCGAGTTATTTATAGCGCCTGGTGACGGTGATGATCAAGGAAAATTCCAAAGATTTAGAATTTCTACATATCTTCGATTAGTTATATTTAGATTTATTGAAAATGACATCGTGATCTGCAGGTGTTACAAGCGAAAAGTGAGACTTCCGAAATTAGGCGTAGTAAATATCATGATTAAAAGATTGTGGCATCGAATCGATCAACATTGTGAAATTTGTCAGATTCGGCTTAGGAGTCACAGGTGGAATATTCCAGCTAAAGTGATACAAATGAACGTTCACAGGGAATGTGAGTCGGTTGGATTAAGCGTTGGGTTAAGTTCGGTATTCCTTTGTCACTTTATTTGCGAATCTGAGAATCAGGAATTTTTTTAAAATGCAAATCTATGATTGGCTAAAAAACTGTTAATCTATTGGTTACCTAAGGATCCATATTATTTTCCCGATGTTTTTTTTTCTTCAACAATTATTTCACCGACATCACGTAGGTGACGATTAATATTTTAAGGTAGACTACTAATAATCATCGCCCTACGTAATGTCGGTGAAGGAAAAAATTTCGGGGAAATGATATGGACCCGAAGTTTAATATTATCTGTTTTAAAACTTTGAGCGAAGATATCTCAATAATGCTATTTGTTAATTTAAGCGTTTAAAACTATATTCGAATTTCATTATTATGTAGAGTTCAAAAATAACCTTGAACATTGAAAACAAGTAGCCAACTGAAAGTTCTAATATAATAATGGATACTATACTGGGAAATTAGTATTCAACGAGGAATCTTTGGAAATATTATTTTCGGTAGCAATTTGCAAAAATAGATTCTTGCGTGATGGATGATCGTCTGATGATTACAATACTTTGAAACATGCAGTAAAATTTCGACTATGCATCATGACCAATCTATTCTTAAATTTTTGTGTCCAAGATTTTTAAAACAGTTACAGCTACCTTCGTTATAACGGACCCATATTTTTTACTATAATGGAGTAATTTTCTAGAGTATTTTACTATGCTATATAATGCTATGGTGGATATTTATTATAACGGATGGAATTTTCCATCTTGATCATTCCGTTATAACAAGGGTAAAGTGATAATACACGTAGGTTTTAAAAATATTGATGGTTAGTTGAAAATTAGTTTTAGCCAACTTTTTAATTATCAGTCAGGATTATCTAAATTATGTCAAAAATTAATTAAAACCTTAACTTAAAAATCGAAAAAAAATTAATTACGTAAAACTAAGCTAAATCAAATATAATAGCTGTTTTAGATTTAATTTATAGAAATATTAGAAATGTCATAATTATTGTTGAAATTATTGTTGAGATTAAAAAAATTGAAACCGAATTTCACCTTCAACTCTAACTATGGTAAAATTTTTTGCAAGGAATTTTTTAATTAGAACGAGAAAGGCTGTTTCATAAACAAAATTTCGAATTACATTACGACAGATTTGTAAAATACCCAAATTTTGAAAATTTTGACCACCGATCGAGTCATTTAATAAATAGAATATTTTATTTCATGTGTGCTAACTTAGATATTATTATTCTGATCACTGATATACATATTAGAAAAACGCAATTATTTTCAATAAATAACGATAAGTTTAAAATGGGTTATCTCAATTACACTGAAACTTAAAATATGTTGTGATAGGGTAGACGCGTTTTTAAATTTACCGAAAATTTCTTATATGAATTAGCCAAGTTTCTTAATTTACTAGTTATCCCCCAACAATCAACGTTATAATCTTATAGATACTTAGCACAAATTGATTTCAAAGTCGAGGCAGAACATCTCAATTTATTCTTTTCTTCTTCAGTTAATGAAATATCAATTACTCTTTCAACACCTTGGCTTCCCAATACAACTGGCATACTAAATACACAGTCGTATTCTTTAATGTATGTACTTAACGGTCTTATATGTTTCTGATTCAATACAATACACTGAACCAACATGGACACACATCCAGCAATTCCGAAATATGTCGCACCTTTAAGCTCGATAATTTTGTAGGCTTTACTCGCAATTTCTTTAGCAACAACCTCTTTATCTAAATTTTGAACTTCGGGAAAGTCCAATAAAGGTTTACCTCCAACTTGTGCAGAAGACCATGCAATTATTTGTGAATCGCCATGTTCGCCTAAAACATAGCTGTGAATTGCGTTCTCTGCGACCTATTACGTAACAATTTAGTAATAAATTTATAACTTTCGTATATTAAAATGTCAAACTCCCAATTAGATAGAGATGCTGGTGAAATTAATTTTCTCAAAATTTAACACCAATTTCACCACTTTAATTTCATCAGCATCTTTACTTTCAATCATCAAATAATTACCCCGAGCACTGAAGCCAACTTAAGTCTTAATCTGGCAGAATCCAAAAAAGTTCCCGATCCAAAAACTTGTTTTTCTGGCAAGCCAGATAGTTTTTGAGCAATTCGAGTCAATACATCTACCTTTAAAGATAGGTAAATAAATATTAAGCACTAATACATTTAGACAAAAACTATGATATTGAATTATAGAGGGTATTATTCTCTTACAGGGTTTGCAACTATTAATAAAATTATATTAGGATTAAATGGTTTCATAGATCCTATCACATAATCCAAAATTTTATAATTTCTTTCAATTAGCTGAAAATTGAACAAATCGTTTATTAGACATTCAAACTCTTTAAAGGGATGAAATAAATGACCCCGGAATCATGAAATTGATTATCATGTTGTGTAACCTCACAGTATTCATACCTTCAGAAAAATAAAACTTTGAGAGAAGATATCTCGACAACTACCTGACCAAGTTCAATTAAAAATTTTTTGTTTGAATTCTACGAACCATTTAATTCAAATCAAAAAGCTTTCATCGAATTTGGTTGGGTGTTTCGAGATACCTCTGCTTAAAGTTAAGAAAAAGGAATTTATAATTTACCGCCATATCCCCAAGATCCATGTAAAATCCCGAAACTTAATTGTCGTGTCGTGTGATGTCGAGTTCCAATATTCAGATTATGATTAGTAAATCATAAGTGGGTTTGAATATTGGAACCCTGACATCATACGACGTGACAATTAAGTTTCAGGGGTAGAAATACCATCGCCACGATGATAAATTATAAAATCCAAAGTTTTATTTAAATTCTACGGGTTTGTAACATTCAATTAAAAAAATTTTTGCCGAGTTTGGTTGTCAAGATATCCTCATTGGCATAGCTATTTTGATAGACGTTTTAAAGCTGTGAACAAAGTTATTCATTTGAATTTTACAAATATGTAGAAGAAATTTCATCAAATTTGGTCAGATGTTGTTGAGATATCTTAAAATGTTTTAGAAAAATTGGCGCAACTTTATTTTGATAAAACTTTTGAATTTTTTTTTAACTTTGAACGAATATATATCGGTAACCACCTGACCAAATTCAACGAAAATTTTTTATTTGAATTCGTAGGATTCATAGAATTTAAATAAAAAAATTTTTTAATCGAGATTTGTTAGATGGTTGTTGAGATGTCTTCTCTCAAATGTTTAAAATTTTTTATTTTTAGGAATACCAAGTGTGAGGGACTACATGATGTTAGTTTACTTACTTCAACTCTTGATTCACCAGATTTCTGTTTAGCACCAGCAGTAATAACCACGATGTCGCATTGTCCAGCCTCCTGAAAAGTGCCACCGCGAACTTGAGTGGAAGAAATGAAGTTTGCATCTGAAAGGTCTAGTACTTGTCCTTCAACAGTTTCAGAAACAATATCAACCAAAAGAATCTCAGAGGAAATCTTTTGCAGAAGCAGAGCGAAGGCAATAGAAGCACCAACAGAGCCCGCACCGATAATAGCAACTCGTGAACCATTAACCATTATTATGTTTTTAATTAATGTTAATTATTGAAAGGAATTGCGATTGCGATAGAATTTTTGACGAAATTGAAAAATCATGCCACATTTTATTCCAGTATTCAAATGTCTCTCAATTTTTGATTGGTCAATTGGATGCTATACATATGATGATCGACATGATCGGATGGATTGTAATACGTATTTAGTAATAATATCTCGTGACATTAATTTGTAATACAATATAATCATCCCGTGATCTTGATTATAGAAGCTGGTGAAATTTATTATAGCAGCCAATCAGATTTTAGATAGCCACCAGTTTCACCAGCATCTATAGAACATTTGGTAATGGATGGGCATTTGGAGATGAACTGGCATTTTCTTTGTTCTCCTAATGTATAAAAACTAATAAAATAGAAATTAATAAATTGTTTAAGATATTTAATAAATATTATTTTCATTAGTCGCGGGGTAAACGTAAGATTCCTTTAATAAAGAAAACACATAACTGATTCCTTCCCTGGAATCAGAAGACTTTATTTAGAAAATCTTCATGAGATTGTTATTCCTTGGTGGAATCAAAAAAACCATTCGTTCTAAATATCCTATAAACAACAGTTGATCAAAAGAAGGACGTTCACAGAAAAATCTGTGGCCACGATGCGCTTCCAGTTCTTTTGACCATATAATTCGCTCAATTTTGCAAAATTAGAACAAATTACTTGACCCTTGTTAAATAGCTTATAAAGTATCGCAATGGGTTAAATGACAATGCCTTCGTTACATTGTTCCATAAAGATGACACACTTTCACTGTAATCGAAACAAAGAACTCAAACCCTCACGAAGGCAATCTAAAAGAAGGAGTTTACCTGCTATTTAACAAAATATAACTACCTCGACAGTGACACTATCTTGTCAACAAATTTTATAGGAATTGAGAAAGTGTTTGTTTTGAAAATGTCAACAAATTCTTATTGAAATCGAGAACAGTGTTTATCGTTATTTCAGTATTTTGAAAATGTCTACAAATTCTTATAGGAATTGAGGACCCAGGTATTCTTATGTCGAGCTGCCGGCCAAAAAAGTATGGGCCGTAGTATCTCAAAAATTCCCTATATATCTAGTATTAACAATTGCATACTATAGGTAAAATTTCATTCTGAAAACTTTTACTTAGAGTTCGGAAGTTAGTTATCATAGTAAATCTTTGTGTTATTTACATTTTTTTACAGTTTCTTATGTTTTTCGCGTTTGTTTTGACGATATCCTGTGATTTTATTGGATCCGGATAAGGTCGGAAGTGATCTTCAGCGACCTTCAGCCCGGGATTTTCTTGACATAAAGGTATTCTTCACATGCATGCACGTGTATGGATCCAATCAAATTGCACTGTCAAAAAAATCAAGTCACGTGAATATGAGTTCTCAATTCCAGACCAAATTAGACAATGACAAACCAAGCGTCGCCCAAAAGATCAGTTACATTTAAACTCAATAATGATTCCGATGCTTTATTTTGTATTTGTAATGTTTACATGATTTAGTCTGACAAAATGAAAAATTTTGTAAAATCAAAAGCTTTAGACATTAATAGTATCTGTTTTCTTAGTTTTGTAAAACATGTCAAACCTACAAAATAATAACAGTTTTTTATGGAAAAAAACTTGTCATAAATGCTTAGAGTATATTAACAAATATTACAATTAAAAACATAAAAATAATATTGCTGTTATCTTATTTATTATTAAAGAAAATGCAATCAATATAGAAAATATTATAATGATGATTCATAAAGTTCTTATTAATATGAACAATATTGATGAAAATTTAGAAATTAATTGTAAGTATTATTTTAAACTATCAATATATTTGAATAAATTAATTGATAAGATTCTATTAGAAATTAAACAAGATCAATATAAACAATATCTTGCAAATAAATTTATTAAACTTATTGAGCAGAAAGATGTTTATGAATATATATATTATACCAAATTTATGTTATAAAAAAAACAGACAAAATCATTTTATTATTGGTATAATTATCATAAGGAATTTGTTTCAAAATATAAAAAACATAATGATATTTCTTTTTTTTTTTTGTTTAAGGCTGATGTTATCAGTAGTTATTGCATTTATTTGTGTTTTAGTTAATGCATTACATTGAACTTGTACAAGGTAAGTGTGCAACTAGCCACATGTATAACTTTTGGTTACCTATTTAAATAGTCTGCCCAAAGATTCTACACTAGCTATTATAGTTATAACCTACTAGAAGAATACCTATTTAAACACTCTAATTCTTATACTGCACTCAGATAAGTAATACCTGATTCCTATACACCTAAATGTCATTTAACCCAACTTTTAGCCTTTTCTTTTTGTATATTTGTCAAGCTGTTACATATTCCAGAACATGTCACTTGACTGTAAGGTTCTAGGATACCCTCTTATTAACTACCTACCTATTCTACAAAACATTAACAAGGCTAGCCCTTGTAGAGTTCACCCAGATCCTAGCATCTACTTTACAACATATTTCTAGTACTTATAGTATACTCCTGCTTTGTCTTCAGACTTCCAATTCAGATAGCCTAGAAGGACTGTGATCTGTCCTTGGTATATCATATCGGCCTGATATCCTTTTTCTTCAGTTCAATTTTGGTGGTCTGATTGGTGGTATCTCTCATCTGAGGTTCTTGCCTATCTGGCTTCTCTACATTGGTATCTGTTTCCTAGATCTAACTTTTACAGTGGTACTATTGAAGATCTGTGTTACTACTTTACTTAGGTTTTTCCAAGTAGGTTCTGATTTTTTCAATTTTACAGATTTATACACTTATTTTAGGTTTGCATTACCCAGTACTGGTTTGCATCACCCAGTACTGGTTTGCATCTCTCTGTATAATCAAAGTTACACAGATGCCCTATAACCTGCCAGTTATACTAGTGTGACCATAGTTACAGGTATCTTATCTTAACTGATCAACAGAATACTGTTGTTGTAATATCGTTTATATATTACATAGATGATTATTCAAATTTTCACCATTGGTAGGTTTTGAACTCACAACCTACCACTTGGAGGGTTGACAACTTATCTATTTCACTAAGTCACCACACTCTTTCATAATGATATTTCAAAATAGCAAAATACTAAAACATATTTAATCAAATATAAATATAAAGAACTTTTATTAAATTTTTTTTATTTAATAAATCAATATATAAATATTAAGCTTAATTACAAATAGTTTTATTGATAATTATAATATATTAGTATAACAAAACAAGTTAAGCAATATATTTATAAACATCTAGTACTTAGAACATTAGAATTTTATTAAAGAATTATATTTAAAAAACTTAATAAATTCAAAAATCTAATATAGGTTTTGTATATCAACTTTATACAAACAGATAGTCAAATTCATACAAACAGACAGTCAAATTTATACAAACAAACAGTCAAATTTATACAAATTGAAAGTCAAATTCATATATAATACTTTTAATTAAATTATAATATTTCATGACCTAGTAACTTAAATTATATAAATTTGATACTATTTGATTTAGCAAAATTAAATAAATCAAATAGTACCAAATTTATATAATTTAAGTTACTAGGTCACAAGATATTGTAATTTAATTAAAAATATTATATACAAATTTGACTGTCAATTTGTACAAATTTAACTGTCTGTTTGTACAAATTTGACTATTTGTTTGTATGAAGTTGGTATGCAAAATCTGTAATAAATCAAATATATTTCTGATAAGCTTAAGAAATATTATTATTCTATAAATAATATAATAATTAATATAAATTTATAAAGTTAGTTTTAAATAAAAAAGATTTTAAAATTATATTTAAATATATAATAATCTAGTAAAATAATTAGGTTATTAATTTCTTAAGCAATAAGTTAGGTGTTTAAATTCTATTAATAGTGAAAATTTGAATAATTACTTATATAATATTTGCATTATGGCAACTGTTACCAATGATTGGGTTAGGATACCTGTAATAATGATTACATTATCATGACTAGCAGGTCATAAGACATCTGTATAAGTATAGCATTATACAAAAAAATAAAAATCAACAATTGGGTAGTGCAAATACTAGATAAGTTTTTGTAACTATATAAATCTATTGAAATTGAATAACAAAAAGTTTATTTGAAAAGATCTAAGTAAAAAAGTAATCAGATTTTTGATGGCTCTACTGTAAAAGCTAGTCTAAGAAAACAAATATCAAGATTATAATATTCAAATAGACAAGAACCTCTGGGTTGAAAGTCTTAGAAATACTACTAACTAGGCTATTAAAATGAATCAGAAAAAAAAAAAATTAGGCTAATCTAATATATTAATAAACTGATTATAGTTTTATACAGGTTATCTGAATTAGAAGTCTAGTAAAAAGATAGGAATATACTAAAGTAATAAGGTTATGCTATAAAGTAGATGCTGGAATTTAAGTAAATTCTACAAGAGCATAGCAGTTAAATAATATAATTTTGACTAAAAATATTAGTTTTGTCATAACAATATCAGGTTAGCTATAAAAATAGGTACAAAAGACTTCAGAAAATTTATCTTAAGAATAAAATAGTTTTAAGATTGAGATGATAATCTGAATATTTGAATATGACTCAGTAATATTAATACAGATTGTAGTTTTAAAGAATTTAAAATAAAACATCCAAATAGAAGTATTAAATATAGCAATTAGTAAGGAACCTTTAAGTAAACTTCTTAAATAGATAATATAAAAAAGTTATATGTATAACTAATTGTATACTCTTTTGTAGTAGTTTATTGAATTACATTACTAAAAAAATTATTAATAAAAGTCAAAAGACTAAAAAGGTCATCTTAATATCAAAAAAATAAAATAAAATAAAATAATACTTAATTTGAATAAAATAATGTATATATTAAACTTTTTAATAGGTTTTTTTTAACAAATTATTAAAAAAAGTATTTAATATAATTATAGTTAATGCTATCTATAATATGAACTAATTGAAATACAAGTTTTATATACTGATATCAATACTAGATAAAATTGAGTTTCTAATTTTATATTATTTTATTAAAACAAGAAAAGATTAAAATATATATGTAATAATAACTATATAATTTAAATTTTTTTTAAAAAAATGAACTTAAGAAATAAAATTAATTCTTTTTAATAGAGATTTTTCTCAATTTAATAGTAGTATAACTGTTTGAAATGATGTTAAAATTTAGTTATATAAGTAACACTTGTAATGAACAACTAAATAGAATCGTTTTTTATCTCTTAAATGCTTTTGCAATTAAATTTGCTTGCAATTTTAAAATATAGTTAAATTTTTTTAAATAAAAACAAGAAGTTAATAATTTAAAAAAAATTTATTTTATAATATATATTAATATTCTTAGTTTTATATTAAGTAAACTTGCTGTTGACAAAGCTCAAGTATAATATACTGAGGAGTAGATAAAACTTGAGTTATTCTTGCTTTAAGTTAAACCTTTTGTCTAGTAGACTCTCTTATATACTTGACATCCAAACTGAAAAGATATTCTGAAAGCAAATAAAGACAAAATCAGTTCTTTGGCTAAGAATATTAAAAACAAAAGAAAAAGAAGAACAACTAAAAAAATTCTCCTTAATTTGGACTCTTGCAACAACAATATACCATCTTTTTATTTTTTTTTGTTTTTTTTTTTTAAAAAAAATAGAAATTTGGATCACTTCTATTAAAAGATCAATATTGTGCATTATTTTTTTTTGTAGTTATGTACTTGTTTGGAAATAACAAATAAGAAACACAACAAACATGTAAGTTAGCCAATTATATAAAGCAAATTGAAAAAGATTTAATTCAGAAAAACCAAAAATATATTAAGATATGCATATATTCTGAGACTATATGCATAATATTTTTAAAAAAAATTATTACAAAGATTTATGAAAAATTAGACCACTTAAGTGTATTCCAAATCTTAGTACAGTATCTTACTTACTTAAAAATTTTTCCTATATAGAAAATGTTTGGCTTGAACTTTATTTTACAAATAAATACAGTTTTCATTCTGATTAAAAGTACCTAGTTTCTAGAGAATAGCCATAGTTCATAAAAATATAAAAACATTGTAGTGAATAGAAATTATAGAATAAAGTTTTATTTTGATAGCAGGTTTTCTTCTTTATTCTCTTTATAGATTAGTTTTATTTTCTTTTTATTAGTTTTATTTTACTTATTATTTTTGGTTCTCTCTTTTTTAATTTTAAAATTATTTTTATTTTTTTTGTTTTTCTTTTCTCTATAAGAAGATGTTTTCAGATTGATAATATCCA
>CAJVQA010000873.1:0-29268 GCA_910591915.1 Cetraspora pellucida | reverse complement strand
TGATATACTCTGTATATAATATATAATCTTATACTACTACTAATAAAAAGACATACAGGCAAGACTGCCCTTAAAATAAAAAAAATAAAAAAAAAAATAATTATTTATTTCATATTTTGTAGCAAAATTACTAGAACTATATTCTAGAAGATTTAAAATATCATTATTATTTAAGTATTTTGTAGAAACTGTATTATTTGTAGAACCTTAAAAATAAAGATAACTTTGTAAAATTTGTTATACTAATGCGAATAATTTTGAAAATCCTTAATTATAATGCTTATACTGCCAATGTATTTTAAGAAAAAAATAAAAAAAATAATATAAAAAAAAAAATAAAAAAAAATATATAAAAAAAAAAGATATAAAAAAAAGATATAAAAAGAAAAAAAACTAAAAAGATATAAAAAAAATTGAAAATAATTATAAGGATGATAATCCTAGTGTAGTGATTGGGTTGTCATCCTCCAAATGGCAGTTCTAAGGTTCAAATCATATTTATGACAAAATTTGAAAATTAATCTATATTATGGCAAACTGTTTCTTAATAATCAGTTAAATTTGTATATTTATAACTATAATTCATACCATCTTGAATGAAAGCTTAGGGCATTTATGCCAAGTGTAACATTATACATATATAAAGAAATAGTAATAACTGATATCATATAAAACTTCAGTGCAAACCCATAATAAGACCACCAGGTGCAGTAAACTAAGGAACCAAAGAGTCAAAAGCCTACTTGGAAATTTTTGAATAAAGAGGTAACATGAACTTTCAATAGTATGATTAGACTGATGAAAGCCTATAAAACACTTCCAAAGAAATAGGCAGATAAACTAGATGTCAAAATGTATAGAGGAGTATATGACCAACCAGGCTATCAGAATTGCCAAAAAAAAAGAATATATAAGTATACTATACTGAGCTATCTGGATTGGAAGTTGGGAGAGTCCTGTTAGTCCTGAATAGCAGTTAGTAAGAGATAATAGAGAAGACATTGCGATAATAGATACTGGGGTTCTAGTGAACTTTACAAAGGTAAAAATAGTATAACATAGTAGTTAAACAGACTCCTGTAATTGCAAGTGTTAGATAACTATAGCATGTTGTATAAAACTAGATCAGCTATATATAGGATATAGAAGGTTCTAGTAAGTTTCCTGTCAAGGATAAACTAGTCCTAAGAGTACTTGAAGGCATAGGGTACTTTGGATGAGTATAGCCTTGAGAATGTTCCTGTGAGACATGATGAACTATATATGCAGAGGGTTTAAATAAGCAAGACCTGTAGTTGGCTTGCAGGTATGGCACCTAGTATAGAACCTGTATAGTAATGTATAGGCAGACTATTTAAATTAGGCACCAAAAGTGCATATGTGGCTAGTTGTAACCTCTAATGTAAGGAAGCCCCTAAAGGCACCCATGTCCAAATACATAAATAAAAACATTAACTCCTATAGACAGAAACTTTAACAAAAAAAATAAATAAATAAAAAAAAATAAAAAAAATAAAAAAAATTGAAAATAATTATTAAAAATTAAAAGAAATTAAAAAGGAATTAGAAATAAATAAGAAAATATAAATATAAACAATAAAATAGATATATTTATTAAATGTTTAAGATATATATATTAATTAAAAAGATAAAAATAGATATATATATATTTTTTAATATTAATAGTGAGGTCATGCCTCTATCTTTATTGAATATTTATTTGAAATTTTTATATAAAGTATAAATTTATTATTAAAAATATTATAAAAAGAGTAGAAGCTCAAACTAATTTATCTATAATCTAAACTAACAGGAGTGACCAAGACTCATTTAGATTTGGTTGTTAGTAATTATATATAAGATATTAGTTTAGTATTTGATCTATTGTATATACTAGAAGTTAATTTTAAAATAAATTGAATTAGAAAAAAAAATTAAGATGAATATGAAGTAAAATTTAAAAATGAGTTGAAAGTAAGAGGATAAGATTTTGATTTTGAAATACAGTAAGAAATCTAAATTTTATAATATATTTGTTGGTTAAGATAAAGTAAAAATTTAATAACAAGTGTTGTAACTAATTTTTTGGATAATAAATTTGAGATAGTAAAGATAATTTTATGTAGCACTAAGTCTAATAAGGTTAAAAAACTGTTGATAGGTCTACTGTATTGTATGTAGTCATACAATACAGTTGTCTAATTTGGCAGTGTAGTTTGATTATAGTTTCTAAAGTAGTATTAAATATATTTGTATTTAGAGTATGTTGTAAAGAACTGTTAATAAGGTTATATAGCAGCTGGTCAGATGAACATGTTATCCAATAAAGATAAGAACTGATTTCATAATATTAATAACAAGTTGATAGATAAAAGTAATATCATTTATAAAGAATGTGTGAAGTAGAGAGATTATTAAGTAAAATTTTAATTTTAAAAGATTTAAGAGCAAAAGATCAAAAACTATATAAGAAGTTTAAAATTTTTTAATTATTGTTAATATATAGCCAAGTGGCTTGCCAATTAATTTGGTTAAAGATTTTGTTCTATTTTTGAAATCAGTTTTGTGTAGTTCATAGTATATAAATATATGTATAATAAATTGTATAAATACTACAGTGTATAGATAATTCTAAAGAAAAGTTTTTAAAATTTAAAGCATAAGATAAGTTATAGATATGGTAAGTTGTAATGATTTTATACCAGTTGGTTAGTAAAATTATTATATATATTGTCTTAGTATGCAGTGACTTTGTGAAAAATAATTTGAATTTTGTATGAATTAACAAAGTTAATTAGTGAGTTTTATAATAAAAAATATATGATATGTGTAAGATAAGATTGTAAAAAAGTTTAAAATACTTTGATATTTAGAAATTACAGATTAAAAGTCTGTATATATGTTTATAATACTATTTCTAGAAACAGTAATAAAAGTAAATAGAATAGTAATCAGTTCAGTTTTGAATAAACAAGACCAGAGTTTTGTTTAAGCTTAAAATATATATAATATAGAGTTATTAGAAATTTGAGCTTATTCAATACCCATCAAGCATTAAGAAGTACTCAAATTGATAACAGAACTATCTATATAAAAGTAAAGTTCTAATAGGTTAGTATTATAGTTGGTTATTTGTTAAAGATTATATATAAATAAACTAGGTTCAAAAATTACAAGAATTGGTTGAGTAAAAATAGTAATATTTGAAAGGTCTGGAATTTAAGTAGGATGCCAAATTGCAATAAAGTATATAAGATTGAGATGATTAGCATTAAAGTTAAAAGTTTTGTTATAAATATTAATTCGACCCAAAAATTAAGTTAAGAGATTGATAAAAATAACAATTATACATTTGTTAGCAATTGTTTGAAAGTTAAAAAAACAGCCAGAACATATATAGGATTGAATAGATAGAAAAAGATAAAGTTGAGTAAATTGTGATTTAATATTATATTATTAGTAGATAATAAGAATGGATCCAAATGCTGAAAGTTGTCTTTTGGCTTTTTTAGCAATAATTTGGTTATTAAATATAGTAATGAGTTATGGTTTTTTGCATAATAAGAAGTGTCTAATTGTATAACTATAGTAATTTGTAGTATGTAAGTGTAAATGTTGATTAAGTATATAATTGTAAAAATAGCTTATAACTTGGTTTTCTAAATAAGTAAACCAAAGTGACTGTTTGCTTTTTGAGATCTTGTATATATAAGAAGAGATGTGTTTCTAGTTTAATAAATATAAATTATCAAATGTAATAAGTTGATCAAGATATAGAATACCATAATGCTTAAGTTGTTTTTTAAAGATTAAGTATTTTGGATATAAAGAGTACAAAGATTTTAGTGAAAAAAAACTTTGTTAAATAGTATGTAAAATATTGTAAGTTAAATTAGCAATAAATATGATGTTAAGATGTTAAAAATAGATATATATCAAATATAAAAGATAAAATAAGATATATATATTGAATGTAAAACTAGAATATAGATTTTATATAAAATGAGTACCTAAAAATAAAAGAGAAATAATATAAAAAAATGTTATAAAACAAAATATATAGATTAGTATTGATATATATTATTAAATATTTTGTTTATTTTATCAATACAATAATTATTTATATAACATAATATTATGTTTTATTATCAATTATAAATTTTAATTTCATAATAAATCTTAGTAAAATCTATATAAAATATGCATGATAAATCTTAAATACAATATAATAATAAAACTTAGTAAATTGTTATTACAAGTATTATAAATATAATAATAAAATAAGATAAGTATTTATTATTATTATTTTTTATATTTTATTTTTTATTATTAGATTTTAATTTATATTTTCTACTTGCAAAGATTTTACCAAAATAAAAATACAAGATTTTTATTATTTGTAAAATAAAAGATTTTATTTTTTTTTAGAAAATTTTGAGATAAATATATTAACTAATATTGATTCTTTTTAATTAATGTCTTTATTTTAACAATCTCATTTAACTAATATTACTTCTTTATTACAATAATTACAATCAATTAATATTACTTTTCCTTTTAACAACTAATGTTACCTAATATCACTTCTACTTTTCAACAACTAACTTCATTTAATATTGCTTCTTCTTTTTTTTAATCAACTAATATCACTTCTTTCTCTTCTTAATTAACTAATATTGCTTTTTTACATTAATAATTAACTCTATTTAATATTACTTCTTTATACCAATTACTCTATTCAATCTAATATAATAATTATGATTCATTGAATTCAGCTGTTTTAAATATTATAAATATTCAAAAAATCTTTATATCTATGTATAGTAAATATATAATATTAATCTTACTATTTTATAATATAACCCTCTCAATTAACATTTTACTCTTGATATAGATATATATTTTTTTTATTTATAATATAAATTATATTTTCATAATACATTTCTATATAATAATAAAAATAGTTTATTATTTATATCATCATGCTCATGTTCATGATTATAAGAAAAATTAACAAAAAGATGATCTTTTTCTAATTAGTATAATCAAAATAATAACATTAATTAATAATTAAAAGTATAAAAAAAGCTTTTTTTATATAACTAAAAATAGAATTTTTTTTACTTTTATTTTATTTTTTTTTTAAGATTTGTTGCTTTTTAAGATTATATTTATCATTACAACTAACAAGTAAATAAGTAACTTTTTATTTAACACTAGTAACTATATGTCTTAGTGAAAAGGCTTAGTAAAGATATAAGAAAGATTAAAGTGAAATTAAGATGCTAGTAAAATAAATAAAAATAAACTTTTTTTAAAGATTCTGAAAGATAATATTTTATGCAGTTTTAATAATGATAAATATTTAGAAGAATTTTTGTACTTTAAATAAAACCTATTTTAAAGATTTTTGTTTTTTTTAGAAAATTTTTACTGACATTGTTAAATATCTTTTTCTATATTATGCATATCTTATATAAACTCTAATTAAGAAAACATTAAAGAGATATATAGAGGAAAGGTTTTTAGATTTTATATCTAATTTAAGCTTTAACAAATTTACAAACTATTTTTATAATCAATAGTTAAGTCTGATAATATATTTTTTTTATTATATATATCTATTGATTATAATTATTAATAATTATTTTTTAACTTTCTCAATTTATATTAATTTGCATTAGGTAATAATTTTTTATTATATATTATTTACAATAGTTTATATTTGAATTTTTTAAATAATTACAATTTACTTATATAGCTTTTAAAAAAAATTAAGAACATTTATAATGTTGTATTTTAGAGTATTGGATTTGCAATTTGAAATGTTTTTGAGATTGAAAAATTGGTTTAGTTAAGAAATAATATAACTGCAACTATTTTATTAAGTAAAAGAAAAATCTGAAAATAAGTACTTGTCATTATACACTTTTTTAAAAAAATAATAAGAGCATCTTTTGGGATTTCTTATTGCAAGAACAGCTTTTACTACAATGTTAGTTCTCTTTATGACTAGTAAACATTATGCATTTATATTTGCAGTTTGTAACATTCTTCTCAACTCTTATTTATGAAAGATTTTGTATAAAGAATTATATATAAGACAGAATTAAACAATATTTGGTAAGTAATTTATATTTTGTTTTTATAAGTAATTATACTAGGTAATGCATAGTATTGTGTGTTTGAAGCCTAACACAGCATACTACACAAATGTGAAATAAGAATATCAGTATTATATTAAAGTACAAATATAGACATGCATGTAGATATACAAAAAATTTTCAAATTGCATTTCTGATATTAATTTCATAATTTTTATATTTATGCATCAAAAAGGTACTATTTTTTGAGCCAAATGCATCAAAAATGTAACTTTTGTATTACATGCTGAATAATTTAGTAACCTCCACTTTGTTTTGGACAATTAAAATTTAATATATTTAAATAGAGAGATTTCAAAAATGATGACCCATTATATGAATTTGCAAAAAATATATTAAATAGTGAAGCTGATAATAAATAATTAAAAAGACCTCATCTTAAGATTCTGATCCTGAATCTTATTTATAAAAAAAAAGCCTATCTATATTACAAAAAGAGATGAATAAATTATTTAAAATCAAGTATTAGTAATAGTTTTTGTATAATTTTTTTTTATATTGTTTTTTTCTTTAAATTATTTTTTTTTTATTTTTTTCTTTATATTATTTTTTTGTCTTTGTATTGTATTTTTTTTAATGTTTAATATATTAGTTTTAATATCAAATATATGCATATAATAAAAGTTATATTTAATAAAACTGATTATTGCTTTAAATATTTTTAAAACTAGTATTATTACTTTATTGTATAAAATTAGTAATATAAAATTTATTTAATACTTATCAATATAAATTAGGTTTTTTATATAATTAATTAATAACAATTTTTTATTATAACAGCTATATATTGATCTTTATTACAATTAATATAATTTAATAGAAGATTATTATTAATATATATCTATATAGATAATAATCAATATATATTAGCCTATAATTTTTGCTAATATGTGTTAAAATAATTGCTAAAACTTTAATAATACAAGTTTTATTAATTCTATTAAAATTGAGATGTTATTCTTTATATATATTGTTTATAATTAACTAGAGATAAGAAATAAAACTTTGTATAGTTTAGATCTATATTAAAAGTTCAATAAATAATAAAGTAATGATTAGAAGATAAAAAATATTTTTGTATTTTTTAATAATAATTTTATCATTATAGCATAAGAGTAACCAAATTTAAATTTAATAAATTTTTTAAATGTATAAATAGTATAGTAAATATAAAGGTTATAACCAGATAATTGGTAATATAATAGAATATTTTGATAATAAAAATATACTAAAATTGTATCTTTTAAATAAGAGAACTAGAGAGGTTTTCTGCTTTTAAAAAGATATAACAGTTTTGATAATAATTATTTTTAGTTAAGTAAATGCTGTTATTTATTGTACAAATTTGTTCTAAATACATAATGTTTGATTATCTAAGTTGATTTTTAAAAGTTGAATATTTTGAATATTATAACAAAATTAATTCTAGTAGTTGATCACTATTATTAATTGTATAAGACCAAATTGAGTTAAAATTGACTAAAATAATTAAGCCAAGATGAATAAGAAGTTGGATAATTTTGAAGTTTAATAAATTTTTATTAAAACTATCAATAGTAGATTTAGAATTATTTAGTATGCTAGTAGAAGACTATAAGTTATTTTATAATTGTTAAAGTCTAATTTGAATTATAATTTCAAGAAGATCAGAGTTGTTAATTCATTAAAGATAGTTAGAAATATAATGCTAAAGTTGAATATCCTAAATGTTGTATATATTATATAAAAATAGATTAAGTATTGTATTATTTGATATGGCCTGAAAAGATATAATTTGTGTTTTGCTACAGTAAGATATTTAGATAAAATTTGCTTATATACTATACAAAAAAAAATAATTTTGTGTAGTCTGTATTTTAGAGTTAGAATAATAATTGTATTAATAATATATGTAATTTGTTTATCTATAATTTCTTTGTATTAACTATATTAATAAAGTTAAAAACCTTTTCTTTTATTAGTTTGATAATTTGAAAATATTTGTTGTAACCTGTAAGTCAATAGCAAAGTGGTTATACTCCTAGGTTTCCAATTGCAAGGTTGCCAGTTCAAGTCCAACAGGGAATGCAAACTGAGTTAGAACTATGATTGTGAATTAATCACACCAGATGGCATATTATAAAAATTAGGAAGATCTTTGGTACCCAGATTCTTAAATGGTGACAGACCTAACATAAGAAGGCCATAATGATCAGAAGGCTGAGAATAATAATAGAACAAAGGAATCCCTGATTAGGAATAATCTTGATAAAATTCTGAGATAATAGTAATACTGAAATTAGCATATAGATAGTACCATAAATGTATACAAATAATGTAAAATGTAGATGGGATCCTGATAGAAGGTCCTGTGAATTTGAAATATGAATTAATAAAAACAGCTGCCAGCTGCAGCCTACTAGCAACTATGCAGTAGGAAATTTAAAAAAAAAATATTTATTGTTAAGTATAAACTAGTATCTAAAAAACTTGAATAATTAGTTTTTAGAAATAGAGTAGGTTAAAGATTCAGAAAAACAAAAATAGATAATAAAAGAATTTGTAACTAAAATTAACTTAGTTAAGATTAGTTATAAAATAAAATATAAAAAATTCTAAAAAATTTAATACAAGATCAAAATTCTTTAGATAAGTAAATGCTTTAAAACCTAAAAACTATAATATATTTGCATTAATAACAATAAAAACAATTAATAAGTATAAATAAGTAAATAATACAAAAATTAAAATATTTAAATAAAAAACTCATAAGCAAATTTAACAACTTATATAAAACTTTTAAGTAAACTACTTAAAGGTAGAGTCCAATATAGATTATTTTTCATATGACTTTGATGGTAAATTTTTTTTATTTTTAATATTTTAAAAAATTTTATTAAGCTAATTATTTTATATTATTAAGTAAAGTTTGTAGAATGGGTTTTTCTGATTCTAATGATAGTAAAATCATTAAAATTGGTTAAATATTTAATAAGAAATATGTATTTAAAAATTGGATGTTATTTTTGTCATATGATAATCATGTGATATAAGCTAATTAAAATAACTGATTTTGTATCACTACAGAGAATTTGAGGTCATCACGGAAAACTTTACAACATATACAAGTATATATTTTTTTAATATTTTGACTATTAAATTTTATACCATTGTAAAAAACATGTTTTAATATATATATATTATAAAATTTTAATAAAAATCAAATATAATTATAAAAAGCTTTATTAGTAACATCTTTCAATATTTTGTAAAAATTTTAATCAAACATGCAAATCATATGACAAATGATCTACATTAGACTCTACCCTTAAATTAAACAATGACTAAAATTATATAAGTAACTAGTTGTACATCTTTTCATAATTGCTTTTTATAATTGTAATGCAACTATTAGCTAAATATACTATTAATAAAATTGCAAATTGCAAATACTTAACTTAATATTAAAAAAATCTTCAATTTATAAAAAATAATAAAAGAAATACTAACATTACTTTCAAATACTCTATTGTTATTTGCTTAATCTCTTAGGCTGATTTAATCACTTTTCAAACTCTATGCCATTCACTGTATCAAATTTATCTACAGAAAAGTTTGTCTCTTCATTCTTAATAAATTCTTTACAAATCTCTATTATTGCATTTTTTGACTTAATTTATATTTTTTAAATGATTCCTAAACCAAAACATTAATTAACATTTTGTGTTAAAGGATACAAATTTAATATGTAATAAAAATTGGCGGGCATGTAACTAGTTACCTTATATAACTTATATCTCATGATTTACCAAACCAATTTTGATGATTTTACCACCATTAGAATCAGAAATTTAGATCTACAACTTTTACTATAAACAAAAAGAAGAGGTACTTACTAAAAAAAAACACTTTATATGTAAATAAGCCCCATTTCTGTACTATAGAAAAGACATGAAATTCCGATTTTGTTTATTATAAGATCCATCATTCTTTGTTCCCTTAATAAACGATTTATCACGTAATTATAAGTTAAGTATACATATTTCAAACTAAAAAAAAAAACAATATTACCTTTAAAATATCGCCAGAACACAATGGGTGGTCAAAACCTAACTCTTCCACATTTACATGCTGTAGCTCTGAATCAACCTTCTCTCACATATGCATGGGTGTCTAAATTACTCCTCTTAATAAAAAATTATTTTGACATCTAGTCTGTCGGAATTAATTTTTCTTAGTGACAATATTAAATTTTCATAGTTGTCGAAATTTTTAGTGAAATTATTTGAATTCTTTATGTCAAATACATTAGATAGTATCATTACTTTGTGGAATTCATATAAAAAACCTAGCAATGTCGAAATATTTGTCGAAATTGCTTTTTTAAAAAAATAATTTAGACACCCATGTATACTCTCACATAGCCTTTACATTACCTTCACTTTCTTTCTTACGCTGAAATCGCGATGAAGTAATATTTAGAAAGTTTAAACACGAACCTTTCCTATTTCACGCCTTGAAGATCATATATTTGCATTCGCATTTTCACACTAGATAATTGTATCTATTGTCTTTAGCAGATACATATTAGTGAAATTTTGTAGTTTCCATTACAATATTAAGGTTTTTAACCAAAGCATTTAACTCTATAAGAGAGCACATTTTATCAAAACTATTGATACCTAAAATAAGTGAATAAGTGTCGACATCATTGGATGTAGTATATGCGCGAAAAGTTATGTTTTACCATAACAATGGGCGTGATTCATTCGCTAGGGAATATACACACAAGAAAATCTAAATAACATATCATTATACCAATCATATTTTAAAAATAATTTTATAAACCTACTCTTTTTCTCAAACTATCACCATATGCTTCCAAATAAACATTTATTAGTTAAATTCTGAATTATCTCGCTCGCTGTTTCTCTAATTATTTTAACTATATATAGGGCCAAAGGTATGTTTTAAGATTTTGTTGGTCGCAATCTTCTACAATTCGTTTTCGTGGTGTACAATTGATTTAAAGTGAACTTCAAATGTGTAAAGATTATCGGTATAACATTCCGATCTCCTAGGCAAGCCCGCTACGCTAGTTATAGTGCTTTCTGTTACGCTTTGTGTAGCTGTATTTTAGCATTTATTGCTTATTTATCTCATATAGAGGCTAAAAGTCTTGGTCTATTGAATGTTTCGTTTGTTATTCTTCATGGCAAAAGTTTGTGTAACCAGTCATCGAAAAAGACCCCTAAAAATCTAAAAATCAAATCGGCAGATATGGATCTGCAGGCTGCATATTCATCATCTTTTTGATTGGAGAGGATTGAATCAGACGCGCTTTTTATTCTTCGTAAAATCTTTCATAATGTATAATGAAACTGAAGCGTCATCAACTAAATTCGAGTTTTTAACTTCAGAAGAAGTAGGATTTGTCCTTAGAAAAGCTATTACAGAATGCTCTGAAAGAGGGTTATATTTTGCTGCAAAATGGTAGGTAATATGACTATAGGCCAACAAAGTCATAAATTTGCGGTTTACTATTAAAGACACTTTATTTGTGTATTAGGGCTGCTGAAACATTGGATGGGCTTTCGTCTTCTTTAAAAGAATCATTGGATTCAGCGAAGATGGACATGTCATATTGTTCATTTTTTACTCAACAAGATGTATCAGCTAATATTGATTATGTTGAACTTGATAAATATCTTCTCGGTAAATCTTATTTCGATGTTAAAGAATTTGATAGGGCTGCTTTTGTGTTGGAAAAATGCACATCTTCAAGGTGTAGATTTTTAAAAGGTTATTCTAAATATCTGGTATGTAAAGGACTTGTTAGGCATCTGGAAATTTTGCAATCCGATTAGAATCAATTAAAATCGATTGGGATTTTTATCGATTATAATTTGTTTAAATAGAAGCATCGATTATAATCGATTTAATTTAATCGCCTTTAATCGATTTTTGCGCATTTTGATGGTAATCGATTATAATTAATTCGATTTAAATCGATTATCAACATTACCAGCGATGATAATCGGTTGATCATAACAGATTAACTGCTCGTAACTGATTATAATCGAGTTTCAAAATTCCTGACAACTAGTCGAATTCTGTAATAATTATTTCCTGACAAGTCTTAATTAATGATATTTCTTTCTGGCCTTATAGGCTGGCGAGAAAAGAAAGGAGGAAGAGAGTCAAGACATTATGGGTATATGAAATTTTAATTGCAATTTTCATTTTATGATTTTTTAATGAGCATCTCATAATTTAGGTCCATTAGATGATTCAAAATGTTTAAATAAAGAAATACAAAATTTATGGGAAGAAATGGAGACATGGCGTGAGGAGGGTGAAATGGATGGCTTTCTCGTCTACCTGTGAGTTCATAATTTTTTGTAATGTTAGTATACTTTCAACAATGTGATAATTAAACATCTTTCAGCTGTTGATGAACATAACCTTCTGATTTTATATAGATATGGTCTTATTCTCAAACAGAAAAATCCACAAGCGAAGAATATTAAAGATATCTTCTTAGACTCTATACTCAAATATCATTACAATTGGAGCGCTTGGTTAGAATTGGCTAACTGCATAACTAATAAAGATATGGTACTATAATGAACATTACAAATTTTCTGCATATTTAATTAATTAATTATATTTTGATTAATATTTCCTTAGATGGAAGATATACTGGTGTTGCTTCCAGATACTTTCATGTTAAGATTTTTTAAAATTTATTTATCTGTAGAATTATTGGAATCTCCTAAATGCTTTGAATTAATTGGTGAAGTCCGACACAAATTTCCTGAGAATAAATTTTTACAGACTCAAACAGCAATTACATATTACAATAATAGGGGTATCGTATTTTTTACGATGATTTTATCTCATTAATCGAAGCACCTTACTTATATACAAATTGTGGTTTACCTATTTCAGATTATTTGGCAGCAGAGTCTGTATTTGAAGAAATAATCAAATCAGATCCATATAGATTAGATGACATTGACCTTTATTCGAATGTTCTATATGTGTTAGACGGAAAGAGCGCAAAATTGAGTTTTCTTGCACATATGAGTTGTCATACAGATAAATTTCGTTCTGAAACTATGTGTATCGTAGGTATGTCATAATATTATTTGATGTGATAATTATTATACATCTATAAATAATGTATCATTTGCGTATTGCCATTATTGATATTTAGGAAATTACTATAGCTCGAAAGGTGAACATGAAAAGGCAATATCATATTTTCGACGAGCATTACAAGTTGATAGGAATTGTTTGGCCGCCTGGACATTGATGGGACATGAATATGTTGAGCTGAAAAACACTCATGCGGCTGTCGTTTCATATAAACGAGCAGTGGGTAAATTAAATTTTATCATACTATTTTGTTAATTTTTCATAAATAGAATGTACGTACTTTATTTCTTTTATGAAACCAGAAATCAATCCCAAAGATTATCGAGCATGGTGCGGTCTTGGACAAACTTATGAAATGTTGAAAATGCCTTGCTATGCGATCTATTATTATCAACGATCTTCAGCTTTGAGGTAAGCCTATATAATAATTATATTATATTTGTAAAAACTTATATCAATAACTATTACTGCTTTTTTTATGTAGGCCGTATGATGCTAGAATGTGGTTACGTTTGGGAGCCCTTTATGAGCAGCTTTCAGTTTTACATGAGTCTATAAAGGCTTATAAAAGGGCACTGCAATGTACCGATATCGATTCTAATTCGAAACTTCAAGCCACATTAAAGCTGGACTCTTTGTATGAAAGCTCTGATAAAGACAAGGCTACAGAGCATTATAGTGAATAATTATTCTGGTTTGTATTTGCAACCAGAATAAACCAAGACCAAAACCGTTTTTGAATGATAACACTAATTGCATTGTTTGAGCTTGGGAATCTGAATTTCACATCTTTTGGGATAATAATCTAAATTCAAATATATGTCCCATTTTTGATCAATAGTATTAAACACAAAAACCAATCAAATTATTAAACCAATGCTATAAATTATTAATATTTCGTTTATTTTCGAATTAAGAACTAAAAACGATTTAAACTAAACAGGATTGTTATATTATAGGTCAAATATCTATATCGGACGGACAATGTATTATAATATAAAAATGGATGTTTCTCACCTAAAATGAAACTTTAAATCATAATAAACTGCTTTCATCAGAACTTGAAAAATGCAACCAGTTTTAGAAAAGTAAAAATTTTTGAAAAAGTGATTCCTTATTAGCTATGTAATCCTCCATTGCTGATTGATGAGTGAATTGTTCGTGTAATCCAATTTCTGGTCTCAAATCATGATAGAAACCCATCCTCAAAGCTATTAAACACTTTATCGAAAATTTTGAAGCTTAGTTAAAAATGTCGAATCAGTGATCTCTTAACTAGAGATCTGACTAGAGTTTGAAACTCGAATCCAATTCGATCAAAGTTAAATCGACTGAATTATTCAGCTTAAATCACGAGCGCAAATGTTAGTTAAATGTGCTTTTCTTATGTCGGATTGGTTAAATCCTTTTATATAAATTTTTATCTATATTTTAACGTATTACTAAAAGAATTTAGATACAATTCTTAAAATTGAAAATATACATATGTTTTCGAAAATAATATAAAAATACAATCACCGAAGAATTTTGAGTCGGGAATTTCTCACATTCGTAAAAATTCCACGAATTTTATTCATTTAAAATATTTATAGTTTCACATGAGAATTTTATTCATTTGAAATATTTAGCAACGGTATCAAATTGAATAAATTTGATTAAGTACTTTAGTCCATATTTATTCGTATATCTGGAGCTCTTTGTAAATATTATTCACCCCATTAATGGAGTTAAATACATTGACCTAATAATATTTATATTAAAAGTTAATAAACGAGTATGTAAACTATTATACCATTAATTGATAGAAACAAACCAATTATCTACATTACCTTATGTCTATAACAAAATTTTATCGCTTTTCTTTTGATGAATTGTACTCTTTAAGCAGTTCCACATATAGATCTGCCAACTTTTTACAATTCTTATAATGATTAACTCCCTCTGTTTTGTAACATTTTATTAGCTGATTCCGAACTAATCGAATTTCCATTACTTTAATCCAATATTCTCGAACTTGTTGATCCTTTGCTGCTTTCACAGCTATACGAATTATAAAATTATAATGGGTTAATTGAATACACTTAATTATCTATGCCATTATAAAAATATAAAAATATATAAGGACGATTAATGAATTGATTGGATTGAAAAATTAATAATAAGAGCCTATCGGTTGTAACTAAAAATATCTATATATGCTATGAATATAGTCTGAACTATACTTGTAATCTTAATTACGACCTTAATATGAATACAATTCTGGCTTACAGACGTAAGGTTATTAAATATGACCACATAAAGTTCTGGACTTTGTTGAAGGATCGGTGAGCAACTTGCTACCTACCTAAAAGTTTAAGAGATATAAAAGCTGGCATTCGTACCTTCCACGTCTGACTTATCTACTTCTTCCAAGGTAGGAACCTTTGGAAACTCTTTGTGAGTATATTCCCAGCTTGCCATGATTTGCTAAATTGATTACAGTTGGATTCACAAAAAAAACTTATAGCGATAACGATTTCATTGCAAGATTAAATTTTTTTTAGAGGCTGAAAATAATCAGCAGCATTATACTCTTTTTAGGAAACAATCACACGTTTCACGTGATTTTACTGACTTTATTTATCAATTTTGTCGTTATTTTTTTTTGCCTTTTAATTCATATTTCTTTAATTCTTCTTTACCCTTATTTAATTCATTCACCAATTTAGCATATTTTTCTTAAAATCAAAATTAAAATTAACGTTCAAAGTAAACCTATTAATTCAAAACTATAATTTAAATTTATACCTTTTTTATTGGCTTTTAATACATTTTTATTATCCGCTAAGAAAAATATGTTGGCATTGGTCTTTTGGTGATAAATCGTCTTACGTGAAAAAGATCAACAAATAAAGAATAATTATGCATATTAGGACATTGGGTCAATTTAATAAATATTTAAAATTCCTGGAAACTTAATTAAATTTATTTACAGCGTTAGGTCTTAAACTCAATAACTCGGTATTTAACACATCGATTTCTTGAATCTAGATTAATTTTTAAGTTAAAAAACTTATTTTCATTGAGATATGAAGTGATAAATGAACAAAATACCTCTTTTTCAAGCTGAGCAAGTTTATCTTTTAAAATCTGGACTTCTATGTTGGACATATTTCATGAAATTTTAAAAAAGTAAATTTAATTTAATTTTTTACGCTATTTATTTCAATGTACAGCTGATTTGTATAACATTCTTCTGATTGGATATTTGGATATTTTAATCTGTTACAGTAGTCACCTAAAATGTTTGATTAATGGGGCGTTACAAACGAAAAATGCTGAAACTATGTTTTTGATAAAAGTTACAAAAGCATTAAAATCGAATTTTGGCCATCAAAGCGCATAAATATTTTCCTCTATACCCTTCGGAATTTCTCATAATTTATGTTCGTTGATTTCTATTGCCAACGACCAAACAACCAATCATATTAGAGCCATGTGATACATATGCGTTTTTTTGCTCGATGATGATGCGAAAAAATGGTCAATTATGAGTGTAGCATCGCGTCACATAATACTGAACGCTAGCACAAATTCTATTTTCGTTTTTATATCTTTATATGCACCTGAGGAGCAACAAATATACAGTATAATAATTTTTTCAATAATTTACAAAGAACTCACAATAATAGAAACATAACAGTTAAAAAGCTTAAAGAAAAAGAAGGTGAATGGTTTAACCTTATATCAGAAGAAAAAAAAAATTACAAGTTGAAAAGTAAACTATAGTAAAAAGAATAAAAAAAAAACATTAAAAATATGTTCAATTAAAAAGAAAATAGAAAATATAAGAAAAACAAACTTATAACAAAAAATCTTTAAGAAAAACATTAAAGAACAAGATGAAAAGAATTTTCAACCTAATAAATTTATATTTAAAAAAAAACATCAAAAAACAAAAAAAGAATTCAATAATAAACTTATATTTGAAGAAAAAAAAAGTGTTAAAAATTTTAAAAATATTTGATAATATAAAATTTATTAGCAAACATTAATGAAAAAAAATAGTTTATATATGTAAAAGTATTAAGAATATATACATAGTTTAAATTAAACAAATATAATACAAAGTTTTAGCAATAATTAAAACAGAAAAAACTAATTTAAAAACTATTTTTGGTTTATTATTAATAAACAATAATAAGCTTACTAAATACAAAATAACAAAAACTATATTAAAGAGATAACTATAGTTAGTTTATAATAAACTAATGAGTATGCTAAAAAAAGTTTCAAAAGTGCTATTTTTGTATTATTTAAAAATTAAAAAAATAAAAGTAATATACATACTATTAAATAGAAATAACAATTAATAAAATTTATAATAATTATTTTTGTAAACTAAAAAAAAATAAAAATATTAGTTAATAAAAAAAGTTATATTATTTTAAAATATTGCCTCAAATATATGTTAAAAATTTAATTCAAATAATGCTTAATTTAAATTATATTAAGTTTAATTTAACCTAAATTTTTAACTTATATTCTAAGTATTATTTTAAAATAATATAAAAAAACAAGATAATAAAAAAAAAAATAGATTAAAAAATTAAAAATTAAAAAAAAGAAAAGATATATTTTAAAAATAAAATTAAATTGAACTTGATAACATATAATATTAATAAACTTAAAAGCAATAATTAAAAATAAAGCTTTATATAAATAACAGGTTTAATATATTAGATTTAATAAAAATAAAAATATTACAATAAAAAAATATTTTCTAGTAAAAAATCTAAATAAATATAAAAGTTTTTAAACAAGTATTAATTCAAATAAGAAAAAAAACTCAAAATAGGTTTTTAAATAAATAGATAATAAAGAAAATATTTAAAACAAATAGACTAAATAACTTATTATTTAAATAAACAAAAATTCTAGTTATAATAATTTATTTATTATTAAATAATAAGAAAAAAAGAAAAAATACAAAAAATATTCATAGATAAATATATTAAAAAATTATTAAAAATACAAATAATAATTATAAATAACTGAATTATATAATAAATACTAATTTAAATAGATTACAAAAACTAAACAAAAATTAAATAAACAAAACTTATTAATCAAATAGTTGATTAAACAACAATTTAAAGATATTTACAAAACAATTAATTTAAGTATAAAAAAAATGTTTATAGTTAAATAAAAAAATTAAATCAAAGATATATTATAAATAATTTTTTAATAATTTTGCTAATAGGTTATTTAATACAATAATTTAAAAATAAATATTTAAACAAATAATAATTATAAAACATTAACAACAAGTTTAAAATTGGATTCTCTAATTACTATTTACAATACAGCAAAAATTAAAAGATAAAAATTTTAAAAAACAACATTCTTATACAACTTAATATATTGAATAAATTTCATCTTTCTAAGTAACAGATTGTGAATTTAAAACCTATTAAAGGTGAAATTTAAACAATTACCTATATTATAACAATTGTTTTTTATAAATCAATTAAAATAAGATATCTGTAATTATAATTATACTAGTATAACTGGCAGGTTATTGGGCATTTGTGTAATTCTGATTATACAAAATGTGCAAATTAGTATTATTATTTTTTTTTAAATCTTAAATATCAAAAACAATATATAAAATAAATATTTTACTTTAAAATAAATTGTAAAAGTTATATTATATAAATGACAAAAAATAAATTAATTATAGTCTGTATAGTTGAATCTAAGTGAATTTTGCAGTAAAGTATAACTGGCTGCTTACATGACCAATTATATTTATTATAAAATTCCACTTATATCTAACTGTCAACTATTACTTGGGTACGTGTCATTTCACCGACAATCATCGACTAGTTTTTTTTTTAAAGTTGCACTAACATTAACTCTAATTCTAACTGGCCCTAACAAAAATGATCAGAATTACTTTGTCGGTGAAATAAACTTGTCGGCGAATTGACTGTCGGTGAAATAGGCTGTCGTTGGAGTGATTGTCGGCAAAATGAGCACCACCCTATTACTTAACCCCTATTAAATATAATAGACCGAGGTTACTATTTGAATGAATATTAAGTTATATTGCATTCATTTAATTATGTAAATTAGTGTTATTATGGGGTATGAACTAATAGTAAGTTGTAGCAGATTTAATGAATCTAGAAATTTAGTTCAAACAACTAAATATTTAAAATCAATGAATTAAATAAACAAAATTTTCAGGTTTTAATTCAAAAACCAACCTCGAATTCAAGTAATAATTATATATGCATTATAACGATCAATTACAATATCAATCTCTCCATATTAAAGGTTATTTGTGCGTATGAGTATCTTGTAAACCGTTGATCAGGATTGAATTTTTTTTTTTTTTACATTATTCGATCCGCCTTGATGAGACGAAACGAATGGTATAAGAGAAGAATCATTAGTTTTTAATCGATAGACCACACGAAAAACTTCAATAATACGTACTTACGTATGTGAATCCGTCACATTACCATTTACCTTATACGTATAAGTTATTGTATAGCAAAAAACTATGCTTAGAATATATACTTTAAGTATAATTTTGCTATGAAACAACCCACATTATTGAGGTTATTATTATGAGGTCCAATTAGAACTATTTACAAAGTCCAGATTCGGAACCTTATTTAGCCGATGAATTTATTGTTTCGATTCTGACCAATCAGGAATAAGGTTAGTAACGTGAAAAAAAGACAACCATTTTCATTTAAATTTCATATATATGTACGTAAAAGAAATTTTTCTAATTATTAACAAATAAAAATTCATTGCAAAAAATTTTTGTCAACTACTAACTTATCACTTAAAAAAGAAATGTACGTATAAATCAGGACGAGTAATAATAGACAATAAATATGCCAAGACTCGGTCCAGTCCGTAAATTTTCAGGTTTGGCCAGGAATAATTTGTAACCTATAATTCAATATTTTTTTGACATTATTAGCAAGAGATCGATTATCAGTTGACCAGTTGTTACACAAAAACACCCAACAATTGTCAACCGGAGTTAGTCACAGATGGATAGGTAGGAAAGAAAAAAAGAACGAATAAACAAAATAATTAATTAGAGTGACGAAATTAGTTCATTCGATATAATTAATAATAAGTTTTATATTATAGGACAAGATGAATGAAACGATCAACAATACTAACACTAAATTAGTATAAAGTCAAATCAAATATTCTATATCGATATTGAATAAATGCGTGATTCATATGATCAGTATTTTTGGCCAACGGAATATGGTATACAGTAAATTAATTATTAATTCAGGGTTGATCAAAATTGGATAAGTTGGTTTGGCCAAGACTGGTCTATGACAGCCTAGAATCAATGATAAGTTAATTATATATGAACATATTAACAGTCATTATTAATAATTTATTATATGATAAATAATTATATATTAATATTATTAATGATTATTGTCGATGCTGAAAATATATATACTCTTTAATTACTGAATTATCAATTCTAACTCTAAACACTAACTCAACCATAAAAAAAAAGGTACTCTAAAAATTTTTATTAATGATTATTATTAATATGATTATTATTTAATTATTAATATCGTTATTACGTTATAATATGTATTATATATGATATTTACCTATTTATTAAAAGAAAGTTAGCTGATAAAAGATACTAACTATAGTTGAAGAATGGATCCATATTCGAGAAACATTTTCTTGGTATTAATAAAATAGTTAGTACGTACAAAATAAACATATTTATTATGTATGACTTGAAGACAAAAAGGAAAAATAATATGTTATTATTCGGTTATTCGATGGAAAAAAAAACAAGGAATTAAAGTTTAAGAAAGAAATTCTATGTAAGAAACTCAAAACACCAAATGGGAAAGTAACCCGAAAATAAGTTACAACTCTAAACCAAAAATGGAAACCATAATGGACAACGTAAAAAACAACGATCCAAACTTTCATAGAGTTCTAGAATCTCTGTGTATCAAGTTTACTATAATTTTTATCACCAATTTTTGTCACAATATTTTACTTTTTTTTATATTCACATATTGGGAAGTAACAAGACTATGGGTCTTTTTATGACCAAAAAATCAAAGATAAAAAATCAAAGATGAAAATTTTTTAATCTATGTTTTAGTAAATTATAAATTATAAATCAAAGATGAAAATAATCTTTTAATCTATATTTCCACATTTTTCTGTTTTAATAATCTAATGATTAGAATTATATTTTTTTTTAAGTGTAAATAAAATCGACACTCCTTAAAAAAAAAAAAATCCACCAATTAACATAAATAACATAGATAGCATGAATAATATAAATAACATAAATAACATAAAATAGCATAAATAGTAAATAACGACCATACACATATCGATATATATATATATAATATTGTATAAATAATGACGGACGGACTCATGGAAACATGGTGTAAACATGGAAACATGGCGTAAACAAAATTGAACATCGGTCGGAGTCACCCGGTAAACATATGAGCCATTTTTTCATATTCAATAAATTTAATCAATGGACATCATGTCCTAAAGAATGTTATTGTAAATAATAAATGGAAAAGATAAATGCATAACAAACTGCGGACTATTAGTAATATTAACATTCAGTATATTAGTACATTAGTAAATTAGTACATTCAGTACATTTAGTTCATGTACATTACTTAAAAAGTAACAAAAAGCAGGTATTGATGTCAATATTTGGACAAGATAAAAAAAAACATTCTTACGAAACACGCAGACAGATTTTTCTTGTAAAATTTAATTAAATTTGTATGGAATGGAAGTTTACAAAAACTTTAGTTATGTGGGGCCATGTTTAGCGTTAGTGTTAACATTAGTATAATATTAACGGATCTCCATTGCATATGGCATTTTTGTTACGCGATTTTCAAAAAAGCAAAATAATAACATACATAGATTACGTACGTACTTAAATATACGTAACTTATATATAACTTATATATATATGTATCACGATTCACAAGAAAAAAACGGATAGTCAAATATTACCTGATCTTTATATTTTTACTATGTAAATTTCTGATCAGCATTATTTCTATCAGTAAAAGCTGTAACTGCTAAAACATCACCAAAATAGACAATCGTGAAAATCATTTATTGTGTTTTTAAATATAAAGTCAAGGTTTTTTTTTATTCACCAAAAATATAAGCAGATTTTCTGTCTTTAGAAATTTTTTACATTCTATTTTCTTTCTTTTTTATTTTTTATTTTTTTTTTACAATACAATTAACATTCATTATTTGTAAAAAATTCATCATTATTTCAATTCGTAAAATATTTACACACAATTATTTCAATTCGTAAAATATTTACATACAATTATTTTAATCCGTAAAATATTTACACACAATTATTTCAATCCGTAAAATATTTTACACGCAATTATTTTCACTTCATTCATTCCCTTCATTCATTTCTTTCATTTATTTCTTTCATTTATTTCAAGAGAGACAAAAAGAAAAGAAAAAAAAAGATGGGACTTTGTAATTCTAAAAGCATTGCTAGAAAAACATCCACAAAACAACAATTTTTTAATCCAGTTGATTCATATCAATCCACAAGGTCGATGTTACATCATGACCACAAGAAAACTATCAAAGGGCTGAAACCCAAAAATAAAACCAGTACAAAAGAACTCAAACGATCAGACATACAAAATTCTTTCAATGGTGATATGCGTAATGAAAATTCTATAGATCTCTATGAGATGGAACATCAAATATTAAAAGATGTTTGGCAAGGAAATTTTTGTTGTGATATCAGAGCGGAATTACAGACTGAAAAAAATTATGTTTTAGATGTTGCGTATGTTTTTATTTTTATTTTTAATTTTTTTCTTTTAATATTTTTGTCTAAATGATACTTATTATTTTCATTGTATTTATATAATAGGTGTGGGCCTGGTCATTGGATTCGTGATATGTCATATGAATTCCCAAAATCACATTTTATAGGAATTCAAGCATCACCATGTCATAAAGTTGAGCCTTCATCTAATACAGATATTTTCCGAATAGATATACTTGACGGATTATCATATGGAAATGACTCTTTTGATTATGTTCATATGAGTTGTTTGGGTCCAAATTTTAGTAAAAGTGATTGGGAAAAAACGATTCAGGAAATGGTCAGGGTAACAAAACCTCAAGGAATAATTGAAATTGTGGTCGGAAGTTGTGATTGTGAAAATTCGGGTCCAATAATGAAGAAATTATGTAACAGTCGTATGTTTCTTTTTTTTTTTTTTTTTATTCTTTTATAAAGAAAATAAAATACAATTTTAATATTGATTGTATACATAATGTATAGGTCGTGCATTCTTAGAAACGAAAGGTGTTGAAGTCGATATATCAAAGCGCTTGGAAAGTTTAATGAAAAATACACAAAAATTCGTGTCGCTGGAAAAACAAACACGTAAAATACCGATTGGAAAATCTGAAATTGTTGGAGAGATGGTATGTTTACTTGAATTTTTGGTATTACCGATATTTTACACGTAATTAAAAATTAATATTAATATTTAAAATCTTTTTTTATTTTTCTTGTAGTTTCAAAGTTATTTTACATTAATGATAGAATCATATCGTGACCCATTATCTTCTTATTTAGGACAATCACATCAAGAATTTGATGAAACGTTAAATTCATTAAATTCTGAACTGGATAGATTTAAAAATTCTAATTTTCATTGTATTAGAATAGTTGGAAAAAAACTTTGATGTATGATATGGCGTTTGAAACGCGAAATATTCAACAAAAAAAAGTAAAATTCTAATACCTATTTTCTTGTGTACATACAATATGAATACAATATTTCTTACGTAGTCGGTTTGCATTTTTTTCAATAATTCTGTAGATCTAAAAATAAATGTTAACACAACATAGTAATAGTATCATTGGCATACGTAAATAGTATCACAACAAACGCCAAATTCTTTATAATAAAGTTATATATGTGAAATATGTGTTACAGTAAAAATATTATAGATTTATTAAAAATTGCTCCATTGAATTTTCTTTATTAATAATTTGTACCTACCTGCTACTACGTACTGTACGTACGTATGTACGTAAAACTATCGCTAATGCTAACAACGCTAACGATAAAATCATTATTTTTTAAATTACTAATCCATGATCTTTATTTGACATTAATGTTAAAATTGACAAAAAAACCATTCATTTTTTAGTTTGTTCGTGCATGACATGTTTGCTATAATAGTCACCGTGAGAACACCCGCTCACATGCTCATTTATTATAACGATTACATACATATGTATATATTATATGTATATATTGATATTGATATTGGTATGTACGTACGTACTTATTTACACGAAATCTGTAATTTGTTTTCTCCTTACTTTGTATTACTTTTTCAATGACGATCTAAAGATTTATCCAGGCCAAAATATTCCTGCAGTCCTTGATTTCTTGTTTCACTTATTATGTTTAACAATAACTAATGTGGCAAAGACAATCCTTATCACGCCTTACGTTAAAAACTATTATGGTAATCCTTAGGGTCCAGATTTAACTTAATAATAAATGTAATTCCTATTGCTTGATCTTTTTAACTGGTCATTATCACTTTGGTGATCATTGCAGTTAACCAACAACACTGAAACTATCATCTTATATTATACGTATCATTATACGTATCATTATATCTTTATTATTTATCAGTTATGCATATTCAAATTTTTATACATTAACCAAAATAATACCCATTGCTAATTTAACTTTTTAAACAGGTTCCAGGCTTCTGTGCCATTATATAATTGTATAACATACCGACCGATACTTGTTTTCTTTTACGTAAATGACACTAATACTAAATAATCATTTCCCTCTATTATTACTGTATGTACCGTTACATTTTACTATTATTTACACCAATAATGCTTTTTTTTTTAATAATGCTTTTTTGTTTAAACTTTTTTTCGCTTATTCTTTTACGCTTATTCTTTTACGCTTATTCTTTTACGCTTATTCTTTTCCATTTATGGTTATTGACCGTTATTGTTATCAAAAATCCCAAGAACTAAAATTTTGAACTAAATTTGAACTAAAAATTAATTATAACTAATGATGTCAAAATTCCTCATTTACCTTGTTCTACGTACCCTTTTATTGTTATTTTTTTTTTACAATTAAAAGTTACAAACAACAATTATTGCATAAATATAAGCAAATAGGGTCCGTTCCCTTACACGTTATTATATAAATCAAGACTTATAGTTCGTACAAGTGCAATTAAATCACTAGTTTAATAATTACTACTCTTAATTACTATATATTACTATATATCGTAACTAAAGTTATAATGATTCTTTTTTTTTACAATCACTACTAAAACTACAACAGTAAGACTATTTGAATGATCTACTAACTTAAAAAGTTCGTTGATCTAAAGACCGCGATCTGGATCTTGTTCAATTTTTAATCATTTCTTGTTGGTCAGTATGCTTACATAAGCTTTCAATCTTATTATGTTTTATTAGATCCATGTGACTGGACAACGTAGAATTACTGGTACGTATGTACGGCTAAAATATTTGGCATGTCTTATTGGGGTGTATCCTATCGGTTGATTTACAAACATAGTGTAGATGATTAGTGATCATCATATAATAATTTAATACGCAAGGGAGGGTGGCGCACTCACGTTTTTTGGCAATTTCTTGTGATACAGTGATCTGCATCAGTATCATTCAATTTGTCTTATCAAGACGAATTAAAATCACTTTATTTGGATCGTCAGAGTGTAAGAAATGAGAGTAAGTTGTGTAAGTATTATGTTATTTCTTCAATTCTTCAATTTTAAATAAATTTTATTATGTATTTTCTTATTTGAATAACAATGCAAATTACAAAATAGACTTCAAATAGAAAAAAAATTCTAAAAGAAAGTCAGAACTCTTTAAAAACATTAAAATATGAAAATATTGAGGTTTGTAATTTGATAATTAACATCCAAGAACTATGTAAGGGAACCATGGGTATTATGGTATACTCAATGATTGCTAATAATAAACATTTTCAAAAAAAGTTTATTTTATTCTCAAAATTTACTAAAATAAAATACATTTGAATTATAATAAAAAAAAATTTAGTATACTAAACGTTCAAAATTTTGATATGTTTTTTCAGATTAAAAGTATTATGATGCATTGTTAGGTTAAGATTTACATATTGCATGAATTATTTTATTGAGACTTTATATAATAAAATATCAAAAACAGAACAATACTAGTAATATTCATATCTATATAATATAATTTTTTTTTTTAAAAAAAGAAGGTCTATTTTTTATTTTTTTTATTAATTAGTTAATTATGCATATATATGAAATATATAAAAAAAAAACTATACTAGAAAAGATGAAAATAAAAATTACTTTACTTTCAACCTATTTTTTATTAAAATAGTCAATAAACCTTTAATCTTTAATAAGCTAATAAAAAGAAAATTATTTATGCTTAATATAATAAAAAATATAAAATTAGTATAGTTTTGACTAATATTAACAATTGTAATTACTTTAAAAATAAGTCAAAATTTTTTATATATTACAAAAATAATATTGTAATAAATAAGAAAAATATATTTATATTTGTATTTATTGTTTTAAATAATATCAGAATATTATTAGTTATTAATTCTAATAGTATTTATTTGTTAATATAGTTGTAAATAAAGACTTAAATAAAATTGTTTATATTGTATTAAATTATTTTTAATTTATTTAAGGTTTAGTATACTGTATATTTTATTAATATTGCAAGATTTAAATAGTTTTATAAATTGTTAACAAATATATGATAGTTTCAGAAATACTATAATACCTTGACCAAAAATAGT
Organism: Cetraspora pellucida; assembly: GCA_910591915.1. Classification (NCBI taxonomy): domain Eukaryota; kingdom Fungi; phylum Glomeromycota; class Glomeromycetes; order Diversisporales; family Gigasporaceae; genus Cetraspora; species Cetraspora pellucida. The sequence continues at coordinate 2,027 of CAJVQA010000873.1, read as the reverse complement.
TTAAATATTTTGTAACATTTTTCTAATAAAAAAAGAAGTAAATAAATAGTTCTTTAGATATTAATTTGATTTTAAAGTTTTTTAGTACTGAAGAAACTAAACCAGTTATTAATACTAAAAATTTTTTTTTTGTATAATATAAATTGTAAAATTAGTAACCAATTAATGTTATTTTAAGAAGTGTATTAAATTAAAATTTATTGTTAATTAAACTAGGCTAAATAGTTTGTAATTTGATATATTTGTTTTAATATAATTTTTATCAAATAAGTACAAGAGTTTTTAAGAAGTTTTGAAACAAAATGATTATATAAAAACTTTTAATATACAAAGTTTAGTAAACAAATAATACTTATAGTTTCTTAAATTCAAAGATCTTTGTTAAAAATTATTATAAATATATAATTATATACTAAACTTTTAATATTAAAAAAAGAAAGATGTGTTATTATTTGTCTAATATTAGATAGTTATATGGTTAGATAAAATATATAAAGTTAATAAGATTAATAAAAAAGATATTGTTAATATATATATTTATTGAAATGCAAAAACTTAAAAAAATAAATACAAAGTTTAATATAGTTATTAATATGTTTAGATAAGATAGTCAAAAACTATTAAGACATCTAAAGATTAGATAAAAGTGTTAAAAATAACATTTTGCTATTATCTAAAAATTATTTTTTATATTTTGTCATTTACTTGTTATATAAAATATTAAAGTTTTTATATTAAAATTGGTTTTTATTAGATTATTTTAGAATGGTATTGGTGAGTTTATAAAAGAGTATAAAAAAATACCAGAGTTAAATAAACTAGTTATTTGTAAATTTGTGATTTTGTTAGTAAAATTAAAATTAAAACTTTTTAAAGTTTTTTAAATTAATATAAATTTTTTTTTGCAATCTATTTAAAAATTATAAAAAAGTTTTGTTGCATTAAAATAGCAATAGTTAGTATAGTACAATGTGTTATTTAAATTATATTTTTTACAAATAGCCAAAATATTATTAAATAATAATATGCAGTATCAAGTTTTAAGATTTTTATTAAAAAAATTATAAATTTTTTTATAAATTAAATTATTTGTAATTATTTAGTTTTTTTTAATAGGAATCTAATTTGCCAATGTATATAAATTACAGTATGAAAATGTTAAGAATGAATTTATAGATATAACTATTAAATTTTGTATTATATAAAACTAATGGAAACACTGGCCTTTTGATATTTTTTGATATTATAATAGAAATGATTTTATATAGAAAGTTCTGTATTAATAATATTTAAAAATTGTTTAATGTAATAAATATTATATTTGTTTAATTTTTTTTTAAGATAAAAGACTTTAAAATATTGCATTAGTATTAGTTTATAGAAGTACTAATAATTTTTTTTGGATAGAGTCCATTATTGCTATCTTTTAAGATTTGTATACTTACTATATATAATGCTAATGTTATAAATAAAAATTTAATAACAACATAGTACAGAAAATTCTTTACAGATATATGTAATATCCAAGAAAGAAGTATAACTTTTGTTAAACATTGTTAAAAAACTATACTATTTTTTGAGCCAGTTCAAAAAAGATAATACAATACTAATAACTTTATTTTATTTACTAAAAAAAAAATAAATCTTGCTTGTAAGAATTATTTTAAAGAGTAAGTATCTTCTTTTTTTTTTTTTAATGTTAATGGTGAGGCTATGCCTCTATCTTTATTGAATATTTAATTGAGATTTTACATAAAGTTTAAATCTATTTTTAAAATATTATAACAAGAATAGAAGCTCAGACTAATTTATCTGCAACTTAAACCAACTGGAATGGCCAAGGCTCACATAGATTTGGGTATTAGTAATAATGTATGAGAGATTAGTTTGATATTTAATCCATTATATATACCAAGAATTAATCTTAGAGCTAATAGTATTAAGAGAAGAAGTTTGCACTAATTGTGAAGTAGAATTAAAAGATAAGTTAGAAGTAGGAAGATGAATTGTAGATCTTGAAATACAGT
>CAJVQA010000872.1:0-29276 GCA_910591915.1 Cetraspora pellucida | reverse complement strand
AAATGTTTTGAATTGTGAAATTTGATAATAGCATTGTCTTCTGCTATTTTAGTTTCTGTAATGCTAATAATATTCAAAGAATAAGAGATACAATAATCTTTTCAAACTTGTTGTTTAAGGTTTTCATTGTATCCTCAAACATTGTGGATACAGATTGTGAGATTTAGAGGTAAGGTGTTAGAGGTTCTGGGTTGTGTTAAGCTACTAGGAATAGAAGCTAAAGATGCTGGTATAGAAAAGACAGGTGTTGATATATTTGATTTTAGTTGAATGTTCAGGTAGTGCCAGATGGCTTGAACTGATAAAATAAAGTAATTAGATAATAGTTTAGCTTCAGATAGAAGATAAACATGAGCTTCGCTATAGTTATTTTTAATAGAAATAATTAGTATGTAGTCACAAGTGTTATTAGGTAAATAGCCAAAGCTATGGATGTATCGTAGAAAGGAAATAATAGTTTGAGGATGAGAAAGCAGTGATAGATGGTTGTAAAATAGAAATTTGTTGTAACAGGAATTTTAAATACTTATAAAATCTTTAAAAATTGAGTATTTAATAAATATAAAATTTAGGATATGGTGACTTAGTGAAGTGAATAAGTTGTCATACCTTCAAGTGGTAAATTATAAGTTCAAAACTCATCGACAGTGAAATTTGAATAATCACTTATATAATATATAGACGGTATTATGGCAATGGCATTCTGTTGATCAGTTGGGATAGGATATCTGTAATTATAGTTATACTAGCATGACTGGCAGGTCTGAGGCATCTGTATAACCTGTTATACAGAGAAATGCAAACTTGTACTAGGCAGTGCAAACCTAAAATAAGTCCTTAGGCTGTGTAAATTTAAAGAACTAGAAAGCCAGAGCCCACTTGGAAATTCCAAGCAGAAAGGTAATATGGATCTTCGATAGTACTACTGTAAAGGCTAAACCTAAGAAATGGATACCAATGTTAAGGATTCGAGTAGGCAAGAACCTTGGGTAAAAGGTACTACCAACCAGGCTGCCAGATTTCAGACCAGAGGAAAAGGATATTAGGCTGGCCTCAATATACCAAGGACAGGTCACAGTCCTTCCAGGCTATCTGGATTGGGAATCTGGATTCAAAGCAAGAGTATACTAAAAGTACTAGAGATATATTATGAAGTCAGTACTAGGATTTGAATGAACTCTGTAAGGGTAGCTTATGTTAGTGCTCTAAAAAGTTGGTAAATAGTTAACAACAAGGGGCCCCTTGTACCTTACTGGCAGGTGATGTACTCTGAAATATGTAATGGCCTAGGAATCAGTACAAAAAAGATAGGTACTATACTGCTTAGACAGTATACCAGATAGGTATATATAGAGGGTTAGTTGGGGATTCCAATATGGCAGAGCAAATGATTAGAGAGTTTAAATAAATAATCTTCTAGTAGATTATAGGTATGGCATCTAGTGTAGAACCTTAGGGTGGACTACTTAAATAGGCAACCAAAAGTTGCATGCGTGACTAGCTGTACTACTTATCTCTGTAAAAATAGTTGTAATAGCTAACCTAATATAAAGTTAATAAAGTATCACCACAAGTATAGCCTTAACAACAAAAAATAAAAAAAAATAAAATAAATAAATATAAAATTTAATACTTAATAAGTAATTATTATTTTAAATAGTTTAAAATTACTAAATTTGAATACTTATTAAGTAGTGCTATTTAGTGAATATAAGGTTGTAATTAGTACAATTTGCTAATATTTAAGTGAACTCCTTAAATAGATAATATAAAAAAGTTATATATATAGCCAATTGTATATTCTTCTGTAGTAATTTATAAAATTACATTACCAAAAAAATTATTAATAAAAGTCAAAAAACTAAAGATCATCTTAATACAAAAAAAAACAAAATTAAATATCTGATTTTTAGTAAAAATTATATTCTTAAATAATTCAAAATTGTATTTAATATAATTATTAATATAGTTGTTATATAAAAGAATATTAGACTAAAATAAGTGCATTCAGTACTGTTGACAACTTCAAAAAATTTAAAAATGTTTTATAAGTAACAGATATTGTCAATAAAAATTATTTTTTAATTTTTAATATTTAATATTAATTTTAGTTTTTGTTTGTATATAAAGGATTTTTTAATATAATTTATAATTAATATTTTTGTATTTTTTGTTAATATTATGTTTAGAATTATAGAGTTAATACCAAAATGCTAAAAAAAATAAAAAATATATAAAAATTAATTTGATTATAGTTAACAAAGTTCTAATATATTTTATTTTGCAGCAAAATTATTTGTTAAAAAGGATTATAGTTCAGTATTATAACTATAATCAAACAATAACACAACTTTTTCCAATGATCCCTCATACCAACTTTTTTCCAAAAGTCTGAACTATGAAAACTATATAGTTATTATATTTAAATATAACAAAACTCTATTTTGGATAACTAGGAAGGCTATTCACTGCATGTTTGGTTGTAACTAAAAAGAGTTGAAAAAGATTCGAACCCTTGTAAGTGAAGTCCCTTGGTAAAACTGAGTACTACCAAGCAAAGAAGTAGTAGATAAGCTCTGGAGCTTTGTCAAGTGCTATAAGGGCTTAGGCCTAAATAGCTACTTGGTTTAATATAATATTCTATATAGCATAACTCTTACAACTTCTTTTCAAGTTGGCTTTTTTTTCTGCCCTCACTACTGGATTTTTCTTTTGGAATTTTTACCAAAAAGTAAGAAATCTGACATACCTCCTTTAAAGGATCAACATTGTTTACCTTTTCAAATCGGTAATGTTAGTCATGAGAAAATCACGAGATGAGTATCAGACCTACGATGGATGACATATATCAAACTCAAGAGGAAAATAAAAACTTCGAACATTCTCCTCATGTGATAAATGGAATATATTATAATATGAAAATAAAGCAAATGTGGGGTATTCTTTATTTAGTATTATACAGAATTTTTAAAGCCTGGCACAAACAAAAATAGTGCCTTCATATTTTTTGTTTTTTCTTTATTCTTCTTTTTTATCTTTTTTATCTTTTTCTTTTTTCTTTTGGTTTACATTTAGGGTTTTTCGTTAGTCCTCTCTTTTTTTACTTCCCTTTAGTTTTTTTTCTTCTTATATCCTGTTGTTCTTTAGACAAGGATTATAGAATCCTCTTGCTCAATAATTAAAGGAGAGAAAAAAACGAATTAAAGATGAAGCTAGGAAAACAATTTTGAAGCTTGTTGTAAAAGAAGGAAGATTCTTTCATTATGGACTTTAAGTAGTTAGACAAGCAGTTTACTTCTGCTTGAAGTAATGTGACAGGTTGCACTTAGGCACCATTAGGGTGACTGGGTGATGCTAGACTTAGTTGGTAGGTAGATCTATGTAATTGAAGCAATTGCAAGAATCTTAATAAAGTATTAGCATGACTGTCTATAGTTAAAAAAAAAAAAAAAAAAACTATAATCAAAAAATATATGTTTTGGTAAAATAGCTTTTAAAAGGTTTATTGTCCTTTTAATAATAATTTTTAACTTATCAAATGTTATAAATAAATCTAAAGATAAAGCACTTGCAATACAACTAATATAAAAAAGTGAAGTTGAAATATTTAGTAATTTAAATAATATAGATGCATTTATATAACAAATTTTACCTATTTGTATAATTTTTTCATATGTCTAACTTATTAATTTTGTGATAATACAAAGAATAAATACCTTTCTGCTTTGAGAATTGTACTCTTAAAAACTACTTAATTATAATCAGAAGCATTATATCTTATTACTTTTTTATTTAGATATTTAAGTATTAACATTTTATTTTTTTTATCAAATTGAGAATTATAATAATGTATAAAAAAGTTTTTAATATAATTATAATCTAGATTAAAAAAGTAATCAGTAAGAATTTTAGAAATTTTTTATTTAATAAAATAAAAATAATTTCATCTTAGTAGATATATAATACAATTGCTAATAAATAACTATTATGAAATATTTGCATATATTTAGCATATGTTTTTTCTTAAACATATTAAAAACTAAATAATTCAATCAAGTTTATAACATGATTATATTTAAAAATAATATTAACTTCTAAAAAATAATCAGTAAACAAATTGTAATATTCTAATTTTAAGTTTATAGTTGCTAAACAATCTGTATTTCTGTAATTTGCAAATATAGATATGCAGAAATGTTTTAATTTTTGATTGGCTAATCAAATGTTATATAAACTGTGGCATATGCTACAACTAAACTTAGTAATATAATTAATTTTGTCCAATTAGCAATAAGGAAATTACTATCTAATAAAGAGTGGGTACATACAGGTTAGGCCATAATTAGAAATATCAAATTACTGTAATTTTATATAATTTTGTATAAGTTTTTGGTAAGCTAATTTTTATGTAATTTGTAATTTTAAAATTATATAATTTTTTAACATAATTTTAGTCTCTGCATTCAGTATTTTATAAGATAATTTTTATATCAAAATTAAAAATTGCATATATTAAATATCATATAGAGTATAAATAGTATTCTAAAAATATTTATTATATCAAATACTAAATACAGAACTATGTAATAATTGTTTATTTAATTTATTAAAAGCTATTTATAAATAAGCATATAATATATTATTTTATAATAAATTAATAATCATTTATAATAAAAAAATTAAAATGTAAAACCAATATTTTAAGTAAATTAATGAAAAAAGAAAAAAACATTATTAATATAAAACTTGTAATAAAAAATAATCAAAAAATGCAACTCAATTACAAAAATATTTAAAAGTTAGTGTTTTAAGAAATTTAATATCAAATGAATTATCTGAACTATTTAAATTACTTAGTACTAATAAAAAGCAAAAACAATTAGTTTTGGATAATTTTGCTTAACCAGATCAAACTGAATTGAAATCATTACTTGTCTGTACTTTTTTTATATCTAAAATTTTATTTAACATAATTGAAAATAAAGATTTTTATATTTTTTTAAAAAGACTTATTCTTCTTTTAAGATTCTATTATGTAATACTTTTTTTAGTTTACTTCTTAATAAGGAATATGCTGATCTATAAGTAGTTATTCAAAATGCTCTTAATGAATCATTATATCATTGCAAATTAGTTTATACTAATAAAGAATGTTATACAGCTAAAAATATCACTAAAAGAATTAAAGATATAATAAAAAAAATTAGAATTAATAAATTTGTTAGTATTATTATAGACAATGCCAACAATATGAAAACTACATAGAATATTTTAAGAATCAAATATTCTAATAAAGCTTTTTTTGAATACTAGACATACAAAATTAATTTTTGGATTAAAGATAATCTTAAAAATGAATAGTTATGCAAATTTTTTAAAAAAATTAAAGATCTAGTTTTATTTTTTTGTAATCATTTAATTTTATTAGATATTTTTTATTGTTTGCAAAAAAAAATATATAATCTTAAAATCATATTTACTTTAATTATCAATACAAGATAGATATCATTTTTTGAATATTTTAATTATGTTTTGTAAACTCAGTTTGCAATATATGCTATATTAGCTGAAAATAGTATTGAAATAAAAACAATATTAAAATAACAATTTTGGATTATAAATTTTGGATAGATTTTAAAAAATTACATGATTTTTTAGAAATATTTATTATTTTTATATATAAATTAGAAAGTAATAAACTATATTTTTTTTAGTTTATAAAACTTTACAAAACTTAAAAAATATAAATTACAAATAATTTGGAAATTTCTGAAGAATTATATGATAATATTTTACAAACAGCTCAACATAGATGAGTTAATTTTTTATATAATCTAGCAGTTATTGTTATATATATTCTTGATCTAAGATATTGAGATAAGAATCTTAATTCTATTATATAAGGAAATATAGTTAATACTAAAATACTTTGAGTTGCAAATAATGATCTAAATTGGTTAAAATTTTTCAAATGAGTAAAAGCCTGAAAACTGATTATAGTAAATTATTAAATTAGGTTCTAGATTTTTACTCTTATGCACTTAAATTTATATTTTTTTTATTTTTTTTTATTTTTTGTAATAAACTTTTAAAAAATTTTTTAATCAATTAATTAACTAGTTGTTAACTAATTAGTTTTTTAACTATTAGATTACTAATTACAAATGCTAATAACAAAAATCAAGTATTGAATAAATTGTCTAAATATATTAAAAAATTAAGAAATTTTGTAAAAAAATATTTGTAAAATGATTTTACCTTAAAACTATTTAATTAATGAAATTTATTAAGTATGCAATATTCTATTTTAAATTAAGTTATATGAAAAATCTTGTTAATTCCAATTACTTCAGTAGCCAATAAGAGAAATTAATCATTTTATGAGTTTATACATTCAAAATTGTGTAACTGAATACTTATTCAAAAGGTTAAAAAACTTATTTATATATATTAAAACACAAGAATCTTTCATTAATTAAAAAGATCTATTTTAATAAAGGATTTGCAACAAAATAATATAAAAATTGAAATAACATCTAATACAAATATTAATTAAGAAAAAAGCAAAAATCAAGACAATAGTGAAAATGAAATACTTGAAGACAATTTTGATTTTTCAAATAAACTGTTTTATATGTTTAATAATAATGAGTATAAATTTGATAATCATTATAAAAAATAAAATTCATTTGATTGTATAAACTTGCATTGTTATAAATACAATAAAATTTATAATAAAACATATTTGTGTATTTAATAATTTTGTTTAACGTTTTTATAATGCTGACATATAATATCACATATGAAATTTACATGAAATTCATGTTACTGAAACTTACGTAAAATTACATGAAATGTAAAATTGTAATTTTCGTAACATAACCCTAGCCATAATAAAAGATGATACTGCAAAATTCTGCGATTGACCGGAATTACGTAAAGTCAGCCAGCATTATTATCCGCAAATTCTGGCCGAATTAATATCAGCCGGCATTATGAGACAAAGGTAAAATCACCATCCTAAAAAGTTTCAAGTAAAATTTCGTTTTTTTAAGTTAGGTTTTGGATATTGCCATTAGATTGGTGTCCAAAATCATTTACTATATCAAAATTTCACAAGGAAAGCTTTTAATTAATGCGTAGAAGACAGTTTCATAGACGAAATTTTGGGTTATAAGCGTTTATTGACAAAACGAACGTTTGTTTTGAATTTTTTTATTCGTGTTACGTTACACCTGATCTTAAGATTTGATTGGTCTTGAAACTTTTTAGGGTGGTGATTTTACCCCAGTTGCATGATGACTGTAGACCCTAAACCCAGGCCAAACTTTTAAAAAATTATCTGAACAAATTCCGTGATTTTCTGCAAAATTACGCAGAAAATCACTATCCCTGGTACAGGTTATAAAAATCATGTTTTATGCATGACAGTTATTTTCGAAAAATGCATCGGGTGTTGCTCCCACAAAAAAATCACCTCCTTGTGATTTTTATCCAAATAAATCGAAAGATCAGGTGTAAATAATTAAGATTAAGTCACGTTAGGGGGCATGGGAAAAAATTTTGGAATATATCAAGTACTATGCTGCTAGATCTAATTACTACAAGGATTATTTTGTAATATATATAAGATTTAATTCTAACCTTGAAATTTGATAGACTGTTATACAAAATGTTTAGAGACATTCTTAAGATAGCTGCTAGATCTTGTAGCCAATCAGTCTACTCCAATTATATATAATTAAGATTTATAATTACATAATACGGGCATGCCTTTTGGCTCAAGGGCATGCCTGGGACACTGTGCCCCCAACCCTAGTTAGGGGGATTTTTTGCTTAATGTTTTGTGGAAGATCTATAGGCGTTCTCATTCACTAAATACAAATTTAATTTTTTAACATACGTTCCTGTCAAAATGAGCTTAAAATGGCAGAAATTTGATTTTTAGCAATTGATGTATTAAAGTATATTTAGAAAAAAGATTGTACGGAATAAAAGTAGCTCATCAGATGACAATCTATGATCATGAGAGCGTATCAATATCCGTTCATATTTTTTGATCTACTCCCCCGGATAATCCAATCTAAAACTATATTAGATTGAATAGAATTTTTTAAAGGGAGTTTTTTTTAATGAACCTTTTGAAAAATTTTAGAAGAATTTATAAGAATTCATATGTAAAAAAGTGAGAAAACAGATTTCATTTATAACTTACTATAATTACGAGTCCTGCAGCCATTAACATTGTCTACCATTAATTAGACCTATAATTGACAACTCCTTAGTCAGAAATTGTGCAATTTAATGCTTGATGGATTTTTTAATTATTTACTGTGTATGTGTGCAAATGTGTGTGAATTAAAAACAATTTTTTTTTAAAAAAAGATTCAAAACTGTTTGGCAAAAAAGGAGATAAAAAAACTTTAACAATATGTACAAGTGAAAAAGGTGTGTAATCCTCCCGTCATAACGTATATAATACAAATTAAAGTCTTTTGTCTTTCTAAATTAAGAATTAACATACTATCCTAATTAAATATGTTAGTTCTTGTAACATATTAGTATTTTCTGAATTAATATATATTATCGAACCGTATATACAAATCAAAATTTATTAACAAACGAGATCTACACTCTAATGCATTTTCTACAAATATAAACATCATATTGGAACGGATCCATCGTAATTTGAACTGCCAAACCCACGACCTCCGTTCATGATTTCAGAAAAAAAATCGTAAATTAGATTTGTTATTGTCCTTAATAATTTCCAAGTTTCGGTCTGGTCAGTATCATAAGTTCCATGCACAATTGGTTCGTATGGTTCAACATACATGTATATATTATGAGATCTCTTAATTCTGTTAAATAAATTGAACCAAATAAAGAATAAATATATGTCGATATTATAAGAAAGGAAAATAAAAGATACTTACGTCCAAATTAGGAAAATAACAAAACATTCTATTAATAGTATCATCATTAGAATTACTGTACAGTTTATCCCGCAATATAGTCGTCTTATTACATTTAATATTAGTTTAAATGGAAAGAAAACGTAAGATATAAATTCCTTCCATATTTTTACAAGTCTATTTGAGTGTCGCTGCTCTATTACTGTGGATGGTGACTGGGTGAACTATATAAGCATATAAATCGTAAATATAAAGTAAATCTGGAATCCATTTAAATAAAGAACCTACCTTATTAGTTTTGCCTTGAACTTTTTCTAATAAACTTTCTATATTACCATGAAGTTTAGATACATCTTTTTCTAGTTCATCTGCAACTTTTGCTTTTGTACCAAATTGAGCCAAAAGATTCTTTAGTTCATGCTGAAGAGAAAGAAAAGATTATATTAAAGCTAATATTTATAAAATAAAAGTATTTTATTTATGTATTCACCTTTGAAGTTTCGTATTCAGCTTTTTGTCTTTCTTTTTCATTCTCCATTGGTTTTCTCCTATGTGATACAACTTTTTTATGTCGTTTCTCGTCAAAAATGTTCTATAAGTATAAAAATTTTTGAAATAATAATGTTAAAACTAACGATACCAAATATAGAAAGGTTTTAAATGTTTATTTGAAGCTATCACTATTGTTATACTGTATCTATTAAAACCTATTTTTGACAGTTTTTTTTTTATAAAGTTTTAACACGTTTTTCGTCAAGACTTTCATAAAAAGTCACCCGAGTAGCTTTTTAACCTCCTGGCCAACTATTAAACTTAACCCAATGAAGAAAAAGAACCCCTGTTCTGCAAGTCATTACATAATACCAACCTGCTGCCGCTTGTCTCTCGCCTGGGCCTGCTGAGGCTGGATGAGCATATTCATGGGTGTCTAAATTATTTTGCTCTAGGCGTAATTCTAGGCAGCCGAAATTATTTTTTGACTGTCTTATTTTTGACTGTCTAAAACGTAAATAATTTAGTCTGTCGAAATTATTTTAGTATGCCGAAATTATTTTAGCACGCCGCAATTATTTTCGAATGTCAAATATATTTTTGGGTGGCGAAAATATTTTTGTATGGCGAAATTGGTGGAAATATTTTTTAACTGCTTTATTTGCAATTTCATCCTTTTTTGATTCACAGGGTTCATCCTTTTTGATTCATAAAAAAGGTCCACTTTGTTATTAGGGTTAGAAGGTGGTAGTATCAACAAATGGGCCTTTTTATGAACCCGTGAATCAAAAAGGATGCGTTTGCACACCCAGTATATCAGTATATCAACTGAGTACTGTAAGAATCCGCCGTGGTTCTTAAAAAGGTACATGCAAAAGGAACCTTGATCGGTAAAGTTCCACGTTATCTATGTGAGTTAAGTCGTATATAATTGGAAATAGTTAATGATATTTAAGAATAGATAACGGTTAAAAAATTCATATTACTTACATATTGCCCATCCCTAATTCATTCACATGTCTTTAACAAGCAGGCGAAAATAATTTCAGCAAACAAATTAATTTCACTGGCAAAGCGAAATTAATTTCGACAGAACTATCTTGCATACTAACAAAAAGCTTTTCTCACGAACTTTTTGTAATGATAAAGCACCTTCTAACTTAATCTAATACAAAACCTACCGTATTTTCGCGAAATAACAGGCATGGGCGTTATTTTGAATAATGGCCCGAATTAAACTTAATTTAGGTCGAAATTCATAATTTCACCCCTATGCGTTATTTCGCGAAAATACGGGTATAAGCGCGAAATAACGCGCAGGAGAAAGTTGGCTAAATTAGGCCATTATTCAAAATAACGCCCCTGCGCGTTATTTCGCGCTTATACAATAACCCTAATATTAATATTTTATCAAAGATTGTAAAAAAGGTCACTGTCCAGTTACTTTTCACGGTATAAAAAAATATATTTAGGGGCGCCAATGGCACCCCCATTTATTCTTATATGATTATAATTTCGACATCGGGCAGTCTATAATGATTATAATATCGACAACCAAAAAAAAAATTAGATACCTGATATTTTGACACCAATGTATAGATGAGTATACCGAGGTTATGATGAACTTTATTCGTCGTAGATATTTAACAATACAGCAATAAAGTTCGGATTGTTTTGTTTATTCGTTTACTGGATTGGAAAGCGGAATAAAAAAAAAACCAGTATGTAATATTTTAAACCCTGTTATTCATTGAGGGATAAAATTTGGGGGTTTAAACGAGAAATAACAGGAAACAAGATTTTTTTTTTTTTCAAAAAAAAAAAAAAAACAATTACCAATGAACAAATTCAACCGGAAGACATGTCTCCTTTTAAGTATGGCTAGTACTTGGTCGTTGTACTGATTATTTAAATGAGCTAAAACCGGTAAAAATTCATGTAATGTTTTGTTCCATATGACACAGAAAATCCAGAATTGATTTTTTGTGTTGCGTTCTCATGCAATGAAAAATGAAGTGTAACTTTGGTTCAGATATTGCTATATTGTTCAGATCGTATTGTATTACGTACATATCAATGCGTACATCATATTTTTTAAAATAACATCAATTTACATGTTTGACTAATTTATTTGTTATTAAAAAAAATTTTTTTTCTCACTCTTAATAATGTTTCGAACTAGTTTAACTAATTACTTAAAAACGGTTCTGACCCAAAAACGTGGAAATAGAATGATTTTCCAGGTAAGGTTCAGATCTACCCTTTATCGGTTCCGACGATTGATGGCGAATCGAAAGATTTTCCTACATAAAACTGTTAAAATTTTCCCACATAGACAAAAACAAATGCAATGAAAGTTATTCCGGTCCCAGGTTTCTTTTGTCTTTATATCTATTGTCTTTGTTTTTTTCATAATTATAATAACGGTAATATTAATATTAATATCTTATTAGTCTTACAAGACAATTATTCGTACGTTATTATTGACGAAAGTACAAAGGAAGGCAAGTTTAGTTTTGCATAAAAGTTAAAGGAAAAAAAAATATATTCATTTCTTTATTATTCAATAGCTGCGGTTGTTGACCCAGCAGAACCTGAAAAAGTACTTCCTGTGGTTGAACAGCACGGTGCAAACCTTAAGCATTTGATCACAACTCATTATCACACGGTACAAATTTACAAAATTCTTTTTTTTTTTATTCGTTTATTAATCATTTGGATTAATTTAAAATAAATTTTGGTTTTAGGATCACTCTGGTGGAAATGAGAAACTCGTTTCTCAACGTAAAGATTTAATTGTTTATGGTGGTGAAAAGAATATTCCTGCATTAAATCATTTAATGGAAGATGGTGAAGAATTTAGTATCGGAAACATTACTGCAAAAGCTCTTTATACTGCTTGTCATACTCGAGGAAGTGTCAGCTTTTTTTTGCAAGACAAAGATGATAAAGTCGTTTTCACTGGTATTTGTTTAAAAGAAAAATTTATTTTTTTCCTTTTTTTTTTTTGCAAACTAACAAATTAATAAATAAATAACTTAATAAACAAATAAATAAAAAAGGTGATACACTTTTCATTGGTGGTTGTGGAAAATTCTTTGAGGGTACCGCAGATCAAATGTACAACTCCTTAATTAACGTTCTTGGAAAGCTTCCAGAAGAAACCAAAGTTTATTGTGGTCATGAATATACTAAAAGCAATCTCAGATTTGCTGAATCTATTGAACCTGATAATCAAGTTCTTAAAGATAAAATTCAATGGGCTTCCGAAAATCAACAAACCATTCCAAGTACTATCGGTGATGAATTGAAATTTAATCCTTTTATGAGGGTTAATGTAGATAGTGTCAAGAAAGCTACTGGAAAGAATGATCCGATTGAAGTTATGGGAACTTTGAGAGAAATGAAAAATAATTTTAGATAACTTAACATTTGAATATTTTTTGTAACTATTAGATGTAATGAAATATGTGTATAAAAATAAAATGTATATAATTTGCTTCAACCTGATTTTTAAAAAACTGAAAATATTGAAAGTTTTATTATGCTCATAAAATAATAAAATTCATGATTTTAACTAAAAAGGTGACTGATAAATATTAACAGTCTTATAATTTTAGAAATTAAATAGTATTATAAAAAAAAACTATACGAAATAATTTAAGGAATTTGTTCAATCACAAGAAAGACTTTATACAACAAAAAAAAAAATGTTTTTTTAAAGAACTTTTTTAGAGTGAAAATATTAATATACAAAGAATTAAAAAAACAAATAATAATAATAAACTGTATTTCAATAAGGACAAAAATAAATAAACCCAATATTTAATAACGAGATTTATGATACAAGCACTTTTAGCATATGGTACAATCTTCTTTATTTGCCTGAGATCGTGTATGTTTTGTATTACCTAAGCGATTTTTACCATGTTTTAGTTCAGTAAGACGCTGCATTGCTCTTTTATTCCCTTGTGCTAATAATGAATTGAATAAATTTTATGTTAAATTATTTATACATATCACTATTTATTAAAAATATTTAAAATGATAATACCTGCAGCACGCATATACCAACGTTTTGCTTCATCAAGATTTTGAGTTATACCAATGCCTGTTTCCGTATAATACCCTATGGCATACTCTGCTTTTGCAAGGCCTTTATCTGCAGCCTTCCGAGCCCATAAATATGCCTCTGTGTCAGATTGTTTCAATATATTTTCTGAACCTGTCAAATACCAACCAGATAATGCTAATTCAGCGTTAGGATCTCCTTTTTCAGCAGCACGTGAATAATATCGAATAGATTGTCGAGGATCAATAGGACAACCCAGCTGTCCATATTCAAAACAAGCTCCTAATTTGAAACAAGATGGTGCATAACTTAAATCCGCAGCACGTTTAAACTCTTCGAATGCATGTCCTTCATTTCTGATGAGTGAAGGAATTATTGGTGGTTCATTTTCTGGTTTAGCATGTAATAATCCTAATTGGTGTAATGCATGTGGATTTGCTTCGTCCGCTTGAGCTGCAGCGCGCTTAAGCCAATTAAGAGCTTCTCGTGGATTATCATGTTGACCCAATTGTCCTTTTAACATGATCATTCCAAGTTTATACATAGCGGCAGTATCACCTAATGCAGCTGCTTTACGATAAAATTGGACTGCTCTATGTGGATCTCGTTTTGTTCCACCACCAACTTCGTAACATACAGCCGTTCTATAAGTAGCCGCAGGATGACGTGATTTTGAAGCTTGTTCATATAGATTAAAAGCTTTCTCAAGATCTTTCGTTAAACCCAATGATCCACTACCATAACAATCTGCAAGGTAAAATTGAGCATCTGGATGTGAAGGACGACCCATAGATTGTGTGGCCAAACGTTTCATTAACTTGATTCCTTCCTGAAGTAATGTTTCTTTTTTCTTTTTTGCATTTTTAGGATCAGGATCATCAACATGAATTGAAGCAGAAATTAAATATTTGGCAAAAACATATAAAGCATCAGGATCGGTAACCGATTTCATTTTTTGTCGATATTGTTCTATTGCTTCAGGTGTATATAAAGCTTTATCTTCCACATTATTAGGTGTACCCGAGTTTCTTTGACCAGAATACCTATTTGTATTTTCCATGTAAGGTTGTTGAACTGGTTGACCATAATAACCTCTAGAACCATATTCATCTTGTGGACCATAATATTGATCCTGATAATATTGATGAGGATTCATGTCACCATAATAATCATAATTAGGAGGGTATCCTTCACTGGGAGGATATCCTTCACTAGGAGTATATCCTTCACTAGGAGGATACCCTTCACTAGGGGGATATCCATTGTTAGGAGGATAACGTTCACCAGGAGGATATCGTTCGTTTGGAGGGAATCCTTCACCAGGAGGATATCGTTCACTAGGAGGATATCCTTCGTTAGGAGGGTACCCTCTATAATAATCATAACCGTACATTCCTTGATTCACATTATCTTGATCATAAGGTTGAGTTGGATAATAATTATATGAATCTTCAGTATATATAGAAGCAGTATCGTAATTTTGACCCCGAGGATAATATTCTTGACTGTCTTTAGGAGGAGGATAGTCTTGAGGATGATATTGATTATTATAATTATAATAATTCGGATATTTTTGATGTGCTTTTATGGAAGGATCAGAATCTGGAGGATAATGACCATAATATTGCTCTTCAGGGCCATAATTAGGATATTCCCTCGATTGTGATAATGGGGGAGGGCCTTGAATTTGTTGATTAGGAGGAGGAGGAGGACCTTGCATTTGTTGATTGGGAGGAGGAGGAGGACCTTGCATTTGTTGATTAGGAAGAGGAGGACTTTGAATTTGCTGATTGGGAAGAGGATAACCTTGCAATTGTTGATTGGAAGGAGGATAACCTTGCATTTGTTGATTAGGAGGTGGGCTACTTTGAATTTGTCGACCAGGACCTTGCATTTGTTGATTAGGAGGAGGAGGGCTACCTTGCATTTGTCGACCAGGACCTTGCAATTGTTGATTAGGGGGAGGACTTTGCATTTGATTAGGAGGAGGAGGACCTTGCATATGTTGATTAGGACGAGGAGGACCTTGCATTTGTGGATTAGGACGAGGACGGGGAGAGCTTACTCTTTGTGGAGTATATGAACCTTGAAATGGAATTGGTGCACTACGATCGTCACCAATCTTCATATTTGCCATACGTGAAATTGCAGCATCAACAGAAGTTTCAGAAGTTACAGAAGACCGAGCTTGTTGAGGTTGACCATAATTTTCAAAACTTCTGTCAGAAAAACGCTGGTTGACGGGTAATGGAGCGCGACGTTCCCCATAATATGGATCCTGGCCCTCTTGAGGATACCCGCCTGGTTTACTCATTTTTTCTTATACACTTTATTAATAAGCAATATTGGCTTTTAACTTTCGATTGCGATGGCGGGTAGAGTTTTAAAAAACTTGGAAGTACTAAAAAAGTTAACATAATTTATATTTAAAAAAAAAAAATCAATATTCTATTAGGTAACATAATTCCTAAAGAGCATTGAAATTATAGGTCAAAGATTTTTTTTGTGACCAAATATAACCAATAATTTATCACATACAATTGCTTGTTTCAGATTTTTTGTAATACCAACTCAAATACGTGTTTTTCTTATTTAAAAAATACATACGTACTTACATTTACATACATAAAATGACTCGAACAACGGATCGTGAATTTTGATTTGGTTAGCTTACAACGAACGCTTGGATTGCTTGTACGTAGTTATTTTTTTTTTATGAACTATTTTAATAAATTTGGTTGTTGATGTGTTTTAATACTCTATGAAATTTACCAACAGGGCTTAAAAATATACCCACACTTCTAGAATATTCTTATTCCTACAGGGGTAGGCTTTCATATTTAATTAAGTAATATCGTTATAGTTATGATAGATCGATTTTAATGGTGAAATTCAGGTGAAATTCACCGAGTATGCTATTTCTTAAAAACAGGCTTAATAAGTGGTGTTTGAAGTATCAAGTAAAAATGCTCAGCATTCTTCTAAAGTCGAAAAAAACATTAACGTTAAATTTCACCTCATGTATAATTAATTATTAATTAACGAATCAAATATATTAGATGCTGTATTAAATACGTAATAGAATTATTATCGTTATTATTTTAATTATTTTAATAGATAATCATTTTACAAGATTATTTTTTGTATTTACAAGACTATTTTATGATAAGCAATATACAGTTTAATAAATTAGTGTTTGGAATTTTAATTTTAATGCATTTAAGTATACGAGTTCTCATCAGTACAAGTTGAATGATTATGACAGATCAAAATTATTTTATATTAATATTAATCATATTTTAATACTAAACAAAATATTTATGAAGAATTCAAAAAAAAAAATTAATATGAAAAAAATACATGAATTTAAACAAATTCGTAACTGTATTAGAGAAATTAACATTAAAATATTGATATAGTTACACTGATGGCCGATCAACTTAAAAGCAAATCTAGTCAAACATAACTTTTTATTATATTATATATGATTATATATAATAATATAATAAGTTCAATTATATGATTAAATATAGAATTTTTTTTTAAGAGATCATCAGCCTCTTGGAATTTGATTTCATTATTGTTTTAAAAAATTTCTTAAAAACTTATAGAAACTTTATAATTAAAAGTAAAGTTTTTATCTTTTAAAAATGAAACATTACTACGTATTTAATTTTTGTGCTCGAGTTGGTCGACCCATTCGGTATGATTCCATAAATGGAATTCAATAAAGCGGGGCGACACAATCCCAAAGTTAAGATCCACTTTAGGTTAGATTTATCGGTTTATGGCCTTTTCAGAGGTTCGCGAATTGTATGTATTAACCAAAAAAATATAATTTTTTCCAAATTTATACATACGTACGTGAACTGCTGAAAAGGCTCTATGTTAGATGTACGTATGTGTACAGTATGTACATACTTTATAGATGTGAAATTACGCCTACCGCTACGCACCGGTGTTAGTTAATGACCCAAAACATAATATTTTTTAATATGTATTACTTTTTAGTCATACATAGGTCATATTGGCCTTATCGTTATTACCATATTTTGCAGAATAAATATACTTTCCTTAGCATTATATCCATCCTTTTATTTTTAATAGTCTTGGCGTAAAAGGACCGGATATAATGTACAGTATAGTGTATAATGTAATAAAGTATCTGGGGTATTTTTAGTCAGAAAAAAACCGATTGATAAAATCGGCATCTATTTTAAATATTAGTATTATATATAATATATAATATTCAATTCAATATCAATACGTACTTCTCTCACAGTATCCTCCTAGTATAGTAACCAGGTATAAATAATATCCCCGAGATTATTATTCCTCAGATGATAGACAACATACCAGTACGTACTATTGCTATATAAATTAAAAGGTACGTACTCATTATCGTTATGATCATCAGAAATCTAAAATCAAATTTCAAGATCAGGTGTAACCTAAATCAAGCATACACTCAAACTCTAACACGGACACGAATGCTGGTAGCGAAATTTTTTTTGGTAATGCTAGAACGGTTGGCCAATACCGATACTGATTCAGAGTGCGTTTTGCCCCTTCTCCCCATAAATGGAAAAGATAAATATAACGATAACGAAAATGATAAGAGGTACGTTTCATACATACTTTTGTAAAAAGGAAAAGAGAATATTTAAACACCGAGAATATATAGTTTGGAACCGGGTTTATTTTCATATATTAAAACCGGGTTTAATCAGTTTTAACACATGCAAAATAAACTCGGTTCCAAACTTCATTATGAAAACCACTTTATGAATGAGAAAATGAAGATTATTAGTATATCATAACACCGATTATCATACAATGGTAAAAGTCTGGTTTTTAATCTTTGCATTTATCAGTTGTTTGCAATATTTACATTGGCACTAGCATGATAAAGTACAACGATAAATTAAAAAGTATTACAATCGATAGAGAATGTAAAAAAATAATCATGCATCATTGCCTATAAAATTAAAAATAACAAATGGGATTGCAACGAGATTACGAAATTCGTGGAATGAAGCTTAAAAATTTTCGTAATTAAAGTCTTTAACAAAGAACGGATTGTTTCTATGATCAGTATGCAAACGATCAAGAACATTTCGTTGTTGAGTGGGTAACGGTTGAATTTGATTACTAGTGTTTATGTTGCTAAGATAAATAAAATAAACGGTTCAATGTTATCTAATAAAGAAGAAAACGTAAAAAAAATTATCAAATATATATACCTTACAAACTCCATATTTCGATACTCGTTTAGCCGATTCCATACATCGAATGCCCGAAAGGCACCGAGTTGCGGCCGTGCTGGCGAAGGTTGAGGTGGAGGAAGGCGCGAAGTAGTAGCAGCAGCAATTCTAACTTGAGCTTGAGCCAATTTCACTAAAGATCGATAATTATGAAAAATAATTATGAAAAATATTAATAAAAAATATTAATGAAAAACATATTAATGAAATAAAATATTAATGAAATAAAATATTAATAAAAATATTAATAAAAAAATATATCGTGAATAATTACATAATCAAACTTTACAAATGTTGAAAAATCAATTATACATACATTCATTTTGAAGAAAACTTGCCCTCAATTCATGATCATCTCGGAAAGGGTCAAATATGCCTTTATATTCTGGAAATTCCACCGGAGATGAGTGGAAAAGACTTGAAGAAACAAGATTAACACTATCCGTAGAT
Source organism: Cetraspora pellucida (assembly GCA_910591915.1). Lineage (NCBI taxonomy): Eukaryota > Fungi > Glomeromycota > Glomeromycetes > Diversisporales > Gigasporaceae > Cetraspora > Cetraspora pellucida. The sequence goes on along the minus strand of CAJVQA010000872.1, from coordinate 10,083 downwards.
GTGTTAGTTTCAGAAGTCGGATTGACCTACGAATAAATTAAAAATTGTACGTATTTTTAATATTAAAATTATTACTAACACTAATACTATATATGATCTACATGATAATATACATAATAGTATTTTAACAAAGTATATCATACTTGATTAAAAGTTTCAGAGACTTGTTCCGTTTCTTCCTTCTTAAAAGGAGTTAAACTATCTTGCAAATCTGCAGGAAGTGCCATGCCTGACACTTGAAGAATCATTAATTTTTGACGTTCAGTAAATACTGGAGTCATAATACCAGCGCGCATCTTAATTTATTGAAACATTAATTACGTAAATGTTAAAAAAATATTATTTATTAGGAAAGTCCTCATTAATAATATAATATTTATTAAAAATATTAAAAAAATATTTATTAGGAATATTACCATTCGTTCCAATAACGTTTCATCAATACGGTGATATTCTTTGCTTAAATGAATTTTAAGCGACTCGATTGCGACTAGCAAAACATGTCAATCATAAATCAATAATATATTCAACATATTTAATATGTTTAAAAACTTACGTTTCAACATCTCGAATAAAAGATCGCGTTGCAAGGTTGTATAAAGATTTCCTTGATGAAACGGGAACTAGGGATAATCGATATAATAAATTAAACCTTTATTTGTTTACAAGATTTATATTAAAAAGTTTTAATAATTTATTTATTTATTATTTATTTTTACCTTTACAAGAACGCTTATAATGTTTTCAAATGGTCGTTCCGCACATTTACGAGAAAAATGGAGCTTTTCAAATTATTATGGTAATTAGATAATTTTATTAAGGGTCGATATTTTTTAAATAAGGTTATCTTCTACCTTATAATTTCGGCAAACTACCAAAAGTGAATTCATTTCTTCTCTCGTGATAAATGGAACATGAGGTACTGTTGGTGTTGATTGTAACATTTCTGAAGTTACGACAGCGTCACAACCAGAAAATTCCCCTTTCCATTTTGGAAAGACCGCTTTCATAAGATCTTCCTGAGATGATCTCATACATGAAACGAGACGTCCCTTTAATGGTTTCATGTTACGTGTATCAACCGCACGGTGTGCCTCCGCGGGTGTTGCCAATTCGATATACGCTTCAGAAAGTGTTTTCCCTGATGTTCTATTTAATGTAAAATAAAACATAGAATACATTGTTAATATGTATACATATATTTATTGATAATAAATTTTTTTTTTTTTTTGAAATTTACCTATCCATTATGATATGAATGCATTGTGCATACAATGATACACTAGGTAACTTGAAAGCCGAAAGAAATGTTTTTATTTCCTTCAATGAAACATCCCACGGAATCTTTATGTACAAAGTAAAAGAAATAGAGATGAAATAGAGATGAAATAGAAATGAAATAAAGATGACGAAATATATCAGTATGGTGCATTATTAAAAATATTAATATAAAAAATTAAAATGATTATTAATATTTACGTTAGTAAGCTTAACAACAGGCCAATTGAAGGCAGTAGCTAATTTGCTTAGTTCCCCAAATTGGATTTGTTGGGGTCTATTAGTCACGGAGGCCATTGCTTGAACAGGTCTCGTAGTCAATGGTGCCATACTGGGAAAAACCCAAGATAGTGGACGGAGAGCATCTTCTTCAGCAATATTCTGCATAAATTGAATGTTCATGTTTGTTTTCGCTGGGGAAATATTACCACCCTGGCACTCTTTTTTACCGGAAAACGTAACAAATTCCGCAACGGGCTTTTATTAAAAAAAAAAAATCGAAAAAAGTAATAACAGATATACAACAATGTATTTACCTCATGGTAACTAAACATGAACGAATTTAAATAATATACCTTACCGTCTTGCATAATATACATTCAGAATATGTTTTGAATGAACTTTTGACCGTATTTGAGCGTAAAATATGAACACATGATTCACACATTCTTTAATTCAAGAGAACAATGTTATCCATTATTTATTATTTTTCATTATTTCTATATTATACCTGTAAGAGAAATGAAATTACCTATGACCACAAGGTTTCAATAAAACATTCCCATGGATACACGCGATGCAGCTAGTTCGCGAAGAAGTTTTTGGAATAATGTAGTCATGCGCGGCCTTTCCCTGCGAGGAAACCACCTTAACGGTTGGTGGCTTAATTAAATTAGACATCAGTGATTGTCGGGAAGAGACCGAATGGGTTTGAGGCAATGAAACGGGCATGATCTGATCGAATGGAGAAGCGATTGGTGAACTTGGAGCTGTACGACCTTCTTCGGGATTCTCATCCACAGTTTCCAGCTTAAAATCCAATTACATAATGAGTTTTAGAGTAAAAATGGGTAATTAGTACGATTATGTATACATTTATTCATTTAACTTACTCGACTCAATGAATCCTTAAAATGAATGTTAAAAGGTAAAGGTCTGCCATCGTTCCTGAATTTTCCCGAGGCTTTAATTTCAATAGATTCTTCAGTGATTGAAGTGGAACTGGTTTGACCGCTCGATTGACTAGAGTGACCCGATGACGCTGATTTGTCAGAATCAGCAGGACTAATTTTCAAATTGTTGTTTTGGGGTTGTTTTCCAATAGGCGTCGATACTGATACTAAAACACATTTGATTTTTTTGATTTTTTGATTTTTTTTTGTTTTTGTTCTCGAATAAGTTTATTAACACAAATAATCATAAATCACAAGAGATACAAAAAAAATTCTAAGATGTTCATAAAACAAATGTTGAGTGCATAACACGAGATATCCAAAGATATCAGATATTTGACGCAACGTTGCAGATAGTACCAAAGGACGAAATGATATTTATGTTTTTGTGTTTGTGTATCATCAAGTATCAATAAAATCATTACCACCTTCATTAATATGTTTTGATATTTCGTCAAGCGCCTTATCAAAAGCTTTGGCGATATCGTTCTTGTCCGCTGTTACCATAGTTGACCTTTTAGGGATAGTTGTTGGTGTTTCTTCTTGTGAACTGTTTTGCTCTTGATACATGACTATCCTTTTTTGTAAAGATATGTAAGGACTTTAACGCGTATTTCCAAAATAGTCATATTTCTTTACTTACTTTCTTGGAGAGACTGAACTTTTTATTTTTTTTCAAGTAAACCGCCAAAGGAGTTGAAAAAGTAAATAGGATAGTAAGTGACTACTGCCTAGTATGAACTTGCGGTCCCAAACTAATGAAATATGAAAGGAAAGAAAGAAAGGAAAATGAGATGTGTTTAAATTTGATGTGTAAAAGGAATGCGTATTTATCACTACTTTTCTTACGTTTTACTATCCTCTTAGAACCAACCTTGATTCGATCTGGTAAATGAAGTAGTCTTATATTTATATGTAGGTACTTCGTGAGGTAGTCAAGTAATATGACGTAATCGCCGATTAATTAATATTGATTCAAAAGAAGTTTGTTGAAGTATATTGTGTTGTGTTAGAAATCTTACAAATACACTGATAGTAATTATGATCTCTTATGCTTTATCTATTATCCTAAGAGTATATTTTACTTTTAGCGTTCGTATTAAAGTACTGTATAACGCGTGACGTCGATTAAGAAATAATCACGTAAATAGAAACCTCAAATTTATTATACTTTAATAGTATATATAATATATACTTATTAATTGATATTGTTTTAATGACTTGGAAACAGAATAAAGGTAATTGAATAATAATAATTCAACTTCTCACGATTCTCTTTTTTTAGAAATATCACACACTTGCTATTTATATTTTTACAATCAACAAATACAACAAATACTGATACATACGGTTTCAAAGTAATATACACTTACTAAATATTTGATATTTTATCTATAATACTTCATATCGATATCGATATGTGATATGTATTTGTCATACTTATTAATATTATTTAATGCAAAATGTCATGACTTTCGGGATTTAATTTTTCTCACACATAAGATATTATATTTTATAAATTCATATTTACGTCTTCATGTCTCAAATCTTAATTTCTTACACAACATTTCTATAGGTTAATTTATTCGCTTTAACCTTTTGAGTACTGTCTTACATGATTTTATACTTGCTATTAACGAAATTACAAGTATCATAAAGATCTTCAATCTGGTATTCATTAACGTTAAGCTTTCCTAATGAAGTTTAATATAAACAAATAAGTTAACTTTCCACGTTTCTATAATGAAACAGTGGTACACCTTCAAAAATGTTGTAAAGTTCGTAATAAATGATTATTAAAACCATTGTACTATAAACTTGCGTTATCAAATTAATAATGGTGCTAGCATATATTAAACACGAATGACTTTTAGGCCTTAGAAATAGTCAAACGAAATAAAATGCTACTATACAACAAAATTACTTTTAAATATAGTATTTTTATTCATAGTTACGTAATTCTTTCTAAATATATATTTTCAAAACGCAACATATATATAACGAATATAAATTTTACTTTTTTATACACAGTTCAAATTTTTTTAATTTATAGTACATAAAGCATAGGTATAATTTGTAGACTACATAATACAAAATTTAAAAGCAATAAGTTATATTAAATTAGAATAAGATTCGATAAATTATAGCTTATATTTCAAAAATAGGTTATACATAAAATGTTAATATTAATATATAAGTATTTGTATTTTGGTGTTAAGAGTATTTGTATTTTATTTTATTTTTTTTTTTAAATATTAAAGTATTTGTATTTTATACATTATATAGTATCTTCTATATTATATAAAAATTTAAATGTTCAATCCGGTCCGAATCACGTGATTTTGTATTACACTACCCGTTGTTTAACAACGGGTAGTATATAGCAATAAAAATTATATACGTAAAGTAATGCTACTTTTATATATTTATAAAATTGGTATAATATATAAATAAAAAAATATTTATTTTATATATGTATAAAGGGAAATTCTATTTTGACCTGGGTCAAAATAACCCTTTCTAAAATTTAGGGTTAGTGCGGATCGTTAATGTTGGCCGGGTTTTTATATTAAAAAATCCTGGTTGGTATTAACATAATTTTGGTTTACACCAACTTTAAAGTTTAGAAAAGTTATTTTGATCCAGGTCAGAATAGAATTTTCCATATATAAAAACAAAAGTCTATAATTAAAATTAATTTAAAATTAAAAATAATACAAAATAAACATAGCTTATATTAAAATTTTACAAAAAGTTTTTTTTTAATATTTTTTTTCTTAGGCAGTTATAATAGTACTTTATTTATTTTTTTTTTTAAAGAGCATACTTTATAGTAATTATTTTATTAACATTATTGAAGTTAGTATTACAACTATTTTTATAAAAATAAAAGTACAGTTAGTTATATGTGTAACTTTTGGTTGCTTATTTAAATAATCTATTTTAGAGTTTTACATTAAATATAATACCTATAATTTATTAAAAGATTATTCATTTAAACTTTCTAATTATCTGCCTTATCAATCATTTAATTATCATTATAAATTTTATATATACTTAACTATTATACTTATTAAATAGTATAATATCTTTTTTTTTAAACTAGTTTTTAGATTATTATATATTTTAAAATATAACATCTGTTAGTAAAACTTAGAAGATCTTTTTTGTTATCTATTTATTTATTCTACAAATTATTAACAAAAGCTTGTTTTTGTAAAATTCATTTGTATTTTAGTATTTATTTTATAATATATCTCTAGTATTTTAATATATTTTGCTTTGTTCTTAGATTTTTAATACAAATAGTTTAAAAAGATTGTAACCTATCTTTAGTATATTAAGTCTAGTCTAATATTTTTTTTCTTTAATTCAACTTGGCAGTTTAGTTAATAATACTTCTTATTTAGAAGTTTTTGTTTGTTAGATTTTTTCATATTGGTATTTGTTTCTTTAGTTTAGTTTTTACAATAATATTATCAAAGATTTATATTATTAAAGATACAGAAAGACAAAAGATTAGACTATACAATAGAGCAAAAAATCAAAAAAAAAATATATTGCAATAATATCACAAGCTACTATCAAGCAGCAATTGCATATATGAATAATACAACATAGATTATGAACAACAAAGAACAGCTATTAGAAATATTGAAAATAACAAAAGAGTTTTTTAAAATAAACAACATAGAAATAAATAAAACTAAGTCAAAGTTGATAATAATGAATAAGAAAGTTAAAAAAAAAAAATAACATTTGGAGAAAATAAAATAATAGAGAAATCAAGAAACAAGATAGTTCATTTCTTAAAAATCTGACTAAATAACAGAATATAAGAAGTTTTAGTTAAAAAAAAGCAAAAAAATAATAAGCCAAATAATAAAAGACCTTAAATACAAGAAGATAACAATGAGTCAGATAGCATATATAAACAATATGGTGATAATATCAAAGTTAAGTTATATATTACAGTTAGCAAAAATGTTAAAGAAAGAAATAAACAAAGTACACTAATTAATAATATGTTTGGTAAAACAAAAAAGCAGTTTGTTAAAAATATTAGAGAATTGCATAATAGAATACAAAGATCTAAGCAGCTGCAAAACATTGTAATAGGAATTAATAATAAAACAAGTAGAAGGTCTATTAGCAAAACTTAACAAAAAAGATGAATTAAAACAGTTAACAAAATTAAGAATAACACAAAATTGCCAAAGAGCAGATTTAACTAAAAACATATAGAAATTAGAGAAGTTGCCAGAAGATAGAACATGTTAAAAAAACAATTTAGTCTATTTGACAATAGTTAAAGCAAAAGAATTAAGAATAAATATAGGTACAGAAAGTAAGCTATAAATAATGAGCAGCTATAGTTACAAAATAGTCAAACTACTAGAAACATAATTATAAAAAAAAAGTGGAGTTAAAATAAATAAAACAGGCCTAATCTATCTAAACCAACTACTTTATACAAAAAGTAAAAGTCTAATTACATAACAGCAATTTAAAAGTTATCAAAAACAATCAAACAAAGCTAAAAAAGCAAAATAGTTTAAAAAAATAGAAGAAAAAGTGCTTAATAAACTAGAAAGCAGAAAGGTTAAAGAATTCTTTAGAACAAACAGACATAATATACAAGCAATAAAAATTAAGTAGAAAAGTCTCTCAAATAATAGAAAGAAAAAAGAATAGATTTTATATAGTATAAAAAATAACAAACAACTAGAAAAAATAATTAAAAAAAAAAAGAAAGTACTAATAGAACATTAGCAGATGCAAAGTATAAAAAGCAATTTAGTAGCAAATACAATAGGTGTATAAGTGAAGAAGAAACAGTAGAAAACAGCTGTCAACAATAAATAAAAATTAATAACAAGATAAAAGTGATTTCAAACACATTAATAGCTAAAATCAACAACATAATCAAGACAATAACAGACCAATTAACAGAGTATACAAAAACAGAAAAGTTAAAAAAATAAATAAATAAAAGCTAACAGAACTAAGAATACTAAAGGATTTAAAAATAAAGCTAGTCAAAAAACAAAAGTTAAAAGAGAATGTTACTTAAGAAATAATAAAAACCTTGAAGAAAAACATATTAAAAATCAAGAACAAGTACATAATATATACAAATAATGCAGCAAATAAATGAAATAAAGAAGAAGCAATAAATAAAAACATGAATATAGAATAGGTGCAGATAAGTAAAGCACAAAATTAGTTAGAAGAGAAAATAGCATTAGAAATGAAAGGATAACCAATATTAACTACAGTGAAGTTATTAGAAATATAAGTAGCAATTTTGATAATACCAAAATAAAAAGACTAAAAAAATATTTACAGATAGTAATGCTGCAATTAAAAACATTAGTAGAGAGTTAAATATATAAATAGAAATAGATTTCTTAAGCAAAAAAATGCTTTTTGAATAGTAGAAATAATTGATCTAGTTAGAACAAAGAACATACAAATAAAATGGTTTAAGATAAAAAGTTATAGCAAAGACAAATAAAATTACAAAGCTAATAACCTTACAAAAAAAGAAACAATAAGTAGAAAGATAATATATATAGAAGAAGTTAGTTACAAAAAGATAAAATACTGCTTAAAATGAGAAAACAAATAAATAGACATGCTAACAAGACTTCTATATAAGCTAGTAACAATGCCAAACTAGATGCAGAGTAGAGAGAAACAACAATGATCAAGAGTCTAAAACTGATAACAGAAGTAATAATTTATAACTGGGCATATTTTTGAAAAAAACTAAAGCCAACCAAAAGAGTATACTGTATAACAAAAAGGAGTAGCATATGAAGAAATGCTTTTATAAAATATGTATTGAACAAACTTCTGATATTAGAGGAATTTAATAGAAAAAGACCAGATTTATATATAAATGCAAAATGCCAAGTATGTCAAAACAAAATTAAAGAAACATAAAAGCATTTAGTAGCATGCAAAAAACAAACAAGTTTTTGAAAAAGAATACAAAAAGTATTTATTATAATAGCATAGAAAAGATTAAAAGAAGAAAAAAAAACTAAAATTCTATCTTATATATTATATATAGCACTATTTAAGAAAACAGAAATAAAAGAAACAGAAATGAGAAAAACACTAATCAAGAGTCTAATTCCAAAAACAACTTAAGACAAGTTAGGTTAGTACAGCTTCTAAATACAAGAACAAGACAATAATTTGTAAATATATTAGCAGAAACAGCCTAAAATATCTTTTATAAGCAAGTTTAAAAAACATAATGCAAAAAAGTTAATGAATAAGAAAAAAGAACAAGAATAACTAGTAAAATAAAAAAAAGAACTCAAAAGAAGAAAAAGAATTCAAGTAAGAAAAAAAAGACTAGTTAGCAAAAAATAAAACAAAAAAACAAAAAAGAAAGAAAGCAAATCAAAAATAAAGCCAGAAAGACAATTATAGAGCTTGTTGTGAAAAGAAGAAGACCTTTTCATTATGGACTTTAAGTAGTCAAACAAGCAGTTTACTTCTGTTTGTAGTAATATAGCAGATTGCACTTAGACATCATTAGAGTAGCTGAGTAATGCTAAGCTTAGTTGTTAGATACATCTATGTAATTGCAATAGTAATTTCAAGAATCTTAATAAAGTACTAGCATGACTATTTAAGTTAAAAAAAAAAATGCTACAATTTGACAATTATTATATGACTTAAAATTAAAAAATTTGATATATAATAACTCAAGTACTAAAAATCAATATGTTAAATTATATTATTCAAATACAAACTATATTAAATATCTTTTGTTTACATAATTTATACTATGATAAATAATTAACATGATAACAGATATTAATTAAAGAGCATAAAACTATTAACTCTATATTGTTTTTGAATAATGTTTTAAATATCAAAACAATAGTTAAATAAATTATAAATAAATGATTAGTATAAAAATAGTTAGATATTAATCAAAAGATATAAAACAATTGATTAACTTATGTTAGTTTTTAAATAATATTTTAAATATTAGTTATCTTATTAAGCATAATATACCAACTTAATATATTTGAATTAAAATGTAATTACATAAAATTTTATATATTAACTTACAATTAAATAAATATATTTAATATTTGAAGATTTATAAAATATATTTATAAAAAAAATTAAATTAATTTTTAATTATATTTTGTTTAAAAAAATCTCAAAATTGGTCAATTTTTTTAAAAAAAATTAAAAAATTAAAATTTTTTGATATATTTTTAAATTAATCAATCATAATTGAGTATTTTTTGTGCTACTACACAAGTATCTTAGTGTAATATTAGTATATAAATCTGCAAAATTTTAACTATAATTATTATATTAAAAAAAAATTATAATAAAAAGAAAATTAACTATTTAAATTAGTTTACTATATAAAAAATTAGTATTTTTTTTTTTTTTTAAATATTAATAATGAGAAATTAGTATTTTTATATAGTAAAATTAATAATATTTATATATAAAAAGTTAGTAATTATAAAATTTTTTTAAATTTTAAAAATTTTATTTATATTTATATATATAATAAACTTTTTAATATATATTTTATATTTATATTATTTAAAAATATATTAATTATTAATTTTATAAACTTGCTATA
>CAJVQA010000871.1:0-29283 GCA_910591915.1 Cetraspora pellucida | reverse complement strand
TCTAAAATTCGTCATCTGTGGGAATTGAACCTTAGACCTGCCACTTGAGGGTTGACAACCTATCCACTTCACTAGGTTGCCACACCCATATAAAAGATATATGCTATATATTATATATAAAAGATATTGTATATATGAAAAAAATTCAATAAATAATATATATATAATATATTTGAGAAATTTGATATATGTGATATATATGCTATTTAAAAAATTTAAAAGATTTAAAGCTTAGCTAATTTAACTATTTATATCTAAGTCATATATACTAAAATTAGTACTTTATCAAAATCATTCTAATCTTATGATTCTATGATCAGAATTATATAATTTTGTACTCATTAAAACTATCTCAATAAGCTAAATTCAATAGTAGTTGTTTTATTCAAATTGGTTTAGTACATTAAAAGTTATGTTCAAAAATGTGTAAACTCTTAATATTAACAGTATAATTTAAGTTTTTTTAAAATAAAACCAAATTTTACTTTTTTATAAAATTTTTAACAAAAATCTTTAAAAATAAAGTAAAACCTAATTAGTTATTTTTAAACTTTACAACTTTAATAAAGTATTTATATTTTAATACAGTAAACCTTTTTTTAATAATTACAAAAGTGTTTTCTAGTTTAGTTTTTATGTTTTATTTATAATTTGGTTTTTTATTATTTTTAAAATAAAAGATTAATAGGGTGTAGTGACTTAGTAAAGTGGTCAGGTTGTCAACTCCCAAATAGCAAGTTCAGAGTTCAAATCTTAGTATTGACAGAAAATTTAAAAATCCTCTCTATGTTACAGTTAACTGTCTCTTGCAATTGGTTGGAATAAGACATCTGTTACCTATGTCACACTAGTATAACTAGCAGGTTATATAGCATTTGTATAACAGTCATATGATATTGTCCTTTGGGACAAGATCTGTAGTTATATGAAGAAATACAAACTGGTACTGGCCGATGCAAATTTATAATAAGTCTTTATGACCATGTAAATTATAGAAACCAAAAAAAGAAAAATGGAAGTCTATTTGGAAGACTTAAGTAGAGAGGTAATCTGAACTTTCAATGATGCTACTGTAAAGACTAGACCTATGAAATAGAGCTAGAACTTGTGAAACTAGACAAATATGCTGGTCTTTTAGAAGGGACTGGATGAATCAACCAGGCAACTAAAATTGCCAGATTCTGGAAGAAAAGGTTACATGCCAGCAAACATGTAAACCAGAAGTATATAGTTTTAATCTGCCTTTCTGATCTATCTGATTTGGCAGCTTGGTAAAACTTAAATTGAATACCAAAGTAGTAGAGATATGTTATGAAGTCAGTACTAGAGTTGGGTGAACTCTACAAGGGTATAGTAGTTTAATGATACACTCTGACTGTTAGTATTGATCTCAGCTATAGTGATACTAGGTTAGCTGTAAAAATGGTATACAGAAGATTCTGTAAGGTTTAGTACAAGGTCAAAGGTTCTTCATATAAGTAAATTGCTTTAAAGACTTAGTAGCCATGGCATATTTTCACTGGCATTGGCTGGAATCATTGGTAAGCAAAGGTAGGTAGGTAAATATGGAAACAGAATAGTTAAATAGAGAACCTACAAGCAGGTTTCAAGTATGGCAGCTAGTATAGAACCTTCAGGTGGACTACTTAAATTAGACAATAACTAAAGTTGTATAAGTGGCTAGTTGTACACTCTTCCTATAGTTGTTCCTTGTAGTTGTAAAGCATCCATTAGCCAAATATACTATTAATAAAATTTTAGGTCACAAGTACTCATCTTAAAATTAAAAAATAAAATAAAATAAATGATTAATAAAAAGGTTTTCTTTTTGAATATAAAAATAATAAAATAATAATAAAACTTATTCTATAACAAAATAAATAACTAATACCAAATTTATATAATTCAAATTACTAGATTATAAGATATTATAATTTAATTAAAAATATTATATATAAATTTAACTATTAATATATACAAATTTGACTATCAATTTTTATAAATACTATCAGTTTATATAAACTTAGTATATAAAATCTAAAAAATTGTTCAAATGATTATTTGTCAATTTAATAAATTTTTGATTTTAGTAATAATAAACTTTTAATTTGAATATAATAATTAATAGTTATTAAATGCAAAGCATTTAATAACTATAGTATTTGGCACATTAATACTGATTAAATAATGATCAGCTAATCATTATTTAATTAGTATCAGATAATAAATATAAAGACATATTTGGTTCAGAAAGCTAAAATTTAATATGCTAGGCTCTGAGCCTTGCAGAGGCCCAGAGTTCAGTATATTAAATTCTAGTTTTCTAGACTAGATATAAAAGTTATTAGTACATAGCAGCCAATAACAGTTTTATTTAGCAGATAACAACAATTAAATGATATAAATAATAATTTAAGCTTTTTTTTTTTTATTTATTATAAAACAAATATGCCAAAAGTAAAAGTATGTATATAAAATTTATTTTTTAATCAAATAAAAATAATAAATATTTTAAATAATTCTTTCTATTATTAGCTGAATAATATATATTACAAACTATTACAAAAAGAAATTCTTGTGACTAAAACTAGTGTTATTCCAGTAAATACTAGAAAAGCTACTAATAAGTAGATTTAAATTTTAAAAAATTGGCACCAAACAATTAGTTGCAACTATAGAATTAAAACAATCAACAAAAAAGATCAATTAGAAACTAAAATAACAGAATTTATATTAGGAATATAGCAAATTAAAAATTCTGCTGAATACTCACCTTTGTCTCTTATTAATTGTATAAACTTATTAATCATCCTAATAGAAACCATCAATTTACATTATTAAATAAAAAAGAATTTTGATTATAATAGTCCACACTAAATGAAAAGTTAAAACAATTAAAAAAATTTGAAACTATTGTAAAGCATCATGACAATTTGATGAATGAAGAAGTACAACAAATATTTCAATATAGTTTGATCTCTATTAATGATCCTCAAGGTTTACAATATTATATTTTTGTATAGTGTTGTTTACTGTTTTAACCTAGAGGTAGAAAACATTATTTGATCAAAATATCTTAGTTTGTTTTTACATCAGATGATAGATTACATATTCTTAAAAGAATGATCAGGGCAGTATTGAAAATGACAATACAGATTTAATAATTTCTGTACTACCTGATTCTGCTGATTTTCAAGATCCAATTTATAGTTTTAAGCTTTATATTTTGAAGTGTTCTAAAGATTATTTAAGTCCTTATTTGCATCTTTGAATTAATAATAAATTTGCATGTAAGTTTTATTAATTATATATTTATATCATAATTATACTTATATTATTATTGTTTAATTTAGATAATCTAGAAGAATCTTGGTATTGTGATCAAAAACTTGGTAAAAAGTTATATTAAACATTTATAAAAACATTTGCAATATTGTCGGTATTGACACTAAAAACTACAGTATTATCAACTATTCAGAACAATTCATCTTTATTACTGCCTTATTTAGACAAGAAGTTTCAATAGTAACAACAATAGCAATTACAGGTCATAAAAGTAAATTTTCTTATCAAGTTTATACAAGACCTTCTGGTAAAGACAAAGAAGATGCATTATCAAGCTTAATTAATAATATTGGGCTATCTTTAAAACAAATTGATATAAGTATTGTGTTATATCTTAATTTATATATATAAATTACAATTAATTTAATTACTAAAATTTTTATACATAAAACCAAAATTATAAAAATTCATCTGTTAATTATAATAATACTCAAAATAATCAAGCAATGCCTTTAGAATCAAAGGTATTTATATTTACATAATTTATAAAAAATAAATAATTTTAAAAAAATTACTTTTTTTTATTTTTAGACTAATTCAAATTTAGCAACATAATTAGCTAATAAAATATTAAATGAATTAGCCAAAAAATGGCAATCTGTAACAAAGCCTTTTCAATTACTACTAAAAAATCATAATCAACTATTAGAATGGCAAAAATCATATAAGTATAATTATCAAACTACTAAAGATCAAGTAAATGAAAATATAATTGTAAAAAATTATTACATTATTGCAGATAATATTACAATTCATTAATACTGTATATATATTATTTAAATAGTATTAGTATATGACTTAAATAATATATAAAATTATATTCACTTAAATATAATAAATATTGCATTTTTTTTTTTTGAATTCTTACTGTCTAGTCACTAATGGGCCGCAGTTGATGGCTATTTTATTAGTTCAATTTTTAAGTTTACGGGACCTTCTATCAGGACCTCGCCTACATTTTACATTTTATTTATACATTTTACAATACTATCTATATACTAATTTTTTGTGTTCCTATTACCCTGGAATTTTACCAGGACTATTCCTAATTAGGGATTCCTTTGTTCTATTATTATCCTCAGCCCCTAATCATTGTGGCCTTCTTATGTCAGGTCTGTCGACATTTAAGGATCTGGGTACCGAAGATCTTCCTATTTTCATAGAGCATCACCTACTGTGGTTAATCAACAATCGTAGTTCTAACTCAGTTTTTCATCCCCCGTTGAACTTGAACTGGCAACCTTGCGATTGGTAACCTGGGAGTGTAACCACTTCACTATCGACCCACAGGTCAAAATATTGCATTTTATATTTACTAGATTAAAAAAAATTTAAAAAGCTCTGATTATATAATTTATTATATTGCAAAATAATAAAAACTGTGAAATAATAAAACTGCCAAATAATAAAAACTGCCAAATAATAATAACTGCTGAATAATAATAACTGCCAAAAAATAAATTTATTGGATAGTCTGATCATATTCATCTACTAGATAATAATTATATATTAATATTTTTTATAAGATGCTTTCTATTTGTACATGAGATATGCAAACATGAATCTGCAAATTTAGTTTAATTGGGTGATGCTTTCTATTTGTATACATGTACAAACATAGTTCTTCAAATTTAGTTTAGAAAATTGCTATTGACATAGCAACACGTGACCTAATGTCCTAATTTTGCTCTATTCTAATGCTATAATGCTAGCCATGCTGTGTCGATAACATTAATGCTGGTTATTGCTATGTCGGGTAGCAATTTCCTTAGTTTAATTAGGCAGTAGTCATGTGGCTATTAAACCTTCTATTTTATATAGTTATTATATACTAAAGCCAATTAAATCAGAAATAAAATCAGTTACATAGTATGACATAAAAATATGGCATATTTAGTTAACAAGTCTATGATATACATTTAACTAGCATATTCCATATTACAGTATTAACATGACTTACTCAATTATACCTTACTTTAACTTTCATTTCATGAATAGCTCATTTAGTCAACATTATACCAAGTGACAATATATACCCTACAACTAATTAACCCTAACCCTATACAACATCAACTAAATGAGCTATCGGTATTAGTAAAATGAGTAGCTTCAGATTTTTGCATAGTGGATAAATATCGTAAGATCACATCACGCCAGTATTATTTTAACACAAATTAATAACTTAAGTGATTTAAACTAGAAAATTACCAATAATTCAAATTATTTGAATTATTAACTTGATCCAAACTTCAAGCCATTCTCAAGTAGTGCTTCTTAATATAAATTTAACTTAAACAGCTTTATTAAACTTACATGATAACATTTAAATCAACAATAATTACTAGTATATAGTATTAACTGATAACTTTAAATAACATATATGATCTTTATGACCTGTCGTAGGTCACAAACTTCTCTATTAGCATTTATATTATAGTTTATATGATGATTAAACCCATTAAAAGGTTACAGTATGATTTTCTGAAACCAACAGCCACTTATTCAACATCACAGAATAACAAAAATATATAGTCGCAACTAATCAAATGCTAACTCTAACCCTATGTGATGTCGGGTAAGTGTTCTGTTGAGGAAATATCTTTCGAGGAATTGAGCGACAACCTAATTAAAATGACCTATTACCAAATATCATGATTATACAGTCAAATTCATATCAAAAAATTGTTGACTGTTATTAGCCAACACTACAAGTATATGAACAACTTTAATCACTATAATTTCTTAGAATTAATGTAAATATTAGTGTGTTTAAACTTCTTCAATAGTAAGTTTAACAAAAAAAAAAAGGGTTTATTTCGATCAACTTTTTAGTCAATTAAGTCATCTGATAAACTCATGAAAATACTTAAGAACAGTTGAGTTGGTAAACAATTCATTAAGAATTGAAGCTTTATTATTAGGCATTAAACATAAACTTTAATTATATCAAGCTATTCTAATGATTACATGTTTTTGCATAATAACCATACTCCTTACATTTTTCACATTTATGACCCTTATTATTATATATAGCTTCATTAATACTTGAACCTATTCCTAAACCTTCGTTAACTACATTCAATGATGTATTAACTTTTAACTGATTCTTACTCTTACTTGAAGTTTCTTCTACTGCTGATTTGAATCTTTTAGGATAGCATCCTTTATGTTTTGTAACAATTGGATTGTTAACATTCATATTCTGTTCTTGACCAACATTTACTTTGTTCTGTGCTTCACAAAAGAAAGTATTAAGAACATCGTATAGTTTATTGCATAGATTAGCTTTAAGTGCAAGGTCAACCACCTTTTTAGATAACCCGAATAACTTTGTATATCTTGCTTTAGTTAGTTTAGTTATTGATTTACAATTTTGTCAAACCGAAATTAGATAATTCAATGTTATTTGTAGTGTAACAATAACTTCAGATATCTCTTGTTGCTCAGATATGGAAATAGATGTTGCAGGCACTTGTTGAAAAAGATCACTTGATGTAATGTTTGGTTCCAAATATCACCAAGTCAGGACAAAAGCTATGTGAAATATAGCTAATGGAGAATACATGCCAACACGAAAAAAGTGTCAGCAAATTAGACCTTTATTAATTAGAAGAAGGCAGATACATAAGTGTGTACTATCATTAAGTAGTACTACATAATTTCCATGCCCAAAAGTCCCTGTATAATGCACATGCCACACTTGAAGAATCATTTAATATAGAACATCTTGTATTAATGATGTAAATAAAATTTGGCATGTATTGCTTTCTTGTTCTCTAACACAAAGTCCAACATTAATATTATCTATATGTTCCTGTCAGAATATCATTATATTAAAAATACAGTAGTATAACCTTAGATTAAAAAAAAAAAAAGACAATACAATACTTACAGTGATTAATTCATTCCATTTTTTGATATATATAGCATCATAACAAATACTCAAATTCATTTGTTCTCTTTGTTTGCCAAGTATAGTAGGCGTAAGAAATTGTTTTAAGGTTTCGTCAACTTTTGGAAAAACTGGTTACTTAACATTGGTAATCCAGTTGTTGAAAGGGCATTACATTGAATTTCGAACTTCATTAATTGTTCTTCTTGACTGATACAATCATTTAGACTAGTTAAAAGATTACACAAAGAAGTTGCACAATCAACTTTCTGATGAACATGCATGTTGATAGACTCAATTCTTTGGGTGCTTTGCATGCCTGCTGTAAATATTTTGCTGATCCAGGAAGTTGATTATGATTCTTTTTTACTGTAAAGAGTGTTCGTTATATAATTTGCAGTGGTTGGATAATTATTTAATAATTTTGCCCATCAGCTCTTGAAAAGATCTTTGCATAAGCTATTATAGCAAATATAAAAATCTGATCGAAAAGCTTCAAACTGAGAACCTAATTTTTGCTTTAAATTTTTTTTAAGATTCAGATCTATATGGAATATATACAGAATATGATTAATAATAAGATATATATTCTTGAGTGCACTTATTATAGCAAGATCGCTATCAGTAAAGATTGTTGTCAGAATGACACCAGTTTCTTCGAATAATTCTTCAAAAGCCTATTGAAATGTATCTAATGTTCATCCTCAATTATACCACAAGCTATGATTCATGTCTTAAAATAATTATCAACTACAGTAATAATAAAGAGCATTAATTGAAACCAATTTGTATTTGTGATAGTATCAATTATTACTACGTCATGGAAATTCTCATACAAAGTTCTTTGGAATGGCGACATCCAGAATAAAGAAACCAATCTTCTAGATACAGGCTCTAAGTGTGGTTTTACAATCTATAATGGGTTTTCTTTTTTCTAGTTTAATAATGTTTGTAGCATTAATAAAGCATCTGAATCTCCTGGATTATTTTTTCGCCTAAAGGCATATATGGCATTATATAAATCACATTTGTACAAGGACTGTTCGGGATAATCATGTCTAAGTAAAGGATAGATTGATTCTGAATTCATTCTTCCCTGAACTATGTATTTTTCAATATCAGATAGCATTTCAGGAGTTAACTTGCGAAACTGAGGGGCAATTTCTTTAATCATAGGAGTAAGTAGATAATTATGGACATTATTAACTGAATTTATTTTTACTGCAGATGTTGATTTGGGAAATGTAACATTCAACTTCTATGGGCATTTTGTTTGCTGAGATACATTATTATGTCTTTTAATTGGATCTGCTGTTGCATTAGAATTGTATGTCCCAGATTTTGCACATATATAATTAGCCTGTCTAACTATTTCCCCATCTTTTTCACTAGTCCTAATCTTGTAATTAAAACCTTCTTGTAGTGCAAACTGATACAACCAGATTTTGAATGACTGCCAGTCTGGAAATGAAAGCCCCAGCTTTATTTCTAAAGATTCATTTGCTAACTTATCATCCTGAAATTTAAAAAAAGAATAAATTATCTCTTTTGACAGTTATAATACAGATTTTGAACATCAATTTCGACACTCTATTAAGAACACACCCATCCCAAATAATAAAAATTAATTAGTAAGTATTTAAAAGTAAATGTGTTCTTGATAGGGGTGTTCGAAATTGATGTCCAAAACCTATTGAAAAAAAAATATTCTTTATCAGATACCTCACATAAGTCAGCTATTTCATTATATACTTCCTCGTTATTTTTCGATGACAAGGTATTTAAAACGTGATTACATGGATCTTGAATATCATAATTATCAACATTACCACTTGGTTCTTGAACATTGTAATTACCAACATCGTCACTTGGTTCTTGAACATCGTAATTACCAACATCGTCACGTGGTTCTTGAACATTGTAATTACCAATATCATTATTATGAAAAAATTAAGCATGAGAAGCATTATAAATGTCTTGACTGAAATCTTGAATATATGAAAAGTGAATGCTGTCAAGGACTTCATAATATTGAATATTTTGAAACTGGTTACATGGTTCTTGAAGGTCATAGAGGTCTTGAAAAAATTGAATATATGAATGATTGTAAGTATCTTGTAGATTATTAGAGCCTTGATTGCCTTAATTATATTTGAAGTTTTCAAGCTCTTAAAGGCTTTTGATGTTGCCGAAATCTTGAAAGTATAGAAGGTTTTGAAGGTTGTAATCAAAATTCAAGAATAGATCATGAAAATTGCCAATGTCTTGAGAATCATCCCGATTGGTAATAGTAGAGTCATTCATTTTAAATTGAGAAAATATTGCATTATAACATAAAAAGTAAAGTACAATGATACAAAGACACAATGGTGCCAAAAAAAAAAAAAAAGGATATGTTCGTTACTAAGAAATTACATCAATCATGAGTTAATTAGCAAAATTATCTATTATGACATGTGATCCGAGTATCAAACACTATGTTATAATTAATATTAAATTTTTCAAGTTGACAGAAGGTCAACAGATTGAAAAGAAGGTAAAGGTGTAAGCCAAGATTCGAGTTCAAACCAGTACTGCTGGCCAATTTGTCCAAATTAGGTATTCAATTAACATCGCATGAGCAAGCACAAGATAAGTACAATAATGTTAATTAATATCCTATTCTAGACAATTAGATAATTACTAATAATGTTCCTGTTAATAGAATAGATATAAGAACAGCTGTTATAATAAATAACGCCTTTCTGGGCACAGGAAGGAAAATTCACATCTGAACCCTCCTACCTTGTGCTGAATCCTGCTATTTTGTGCTATCTTTAAAACTTTATGTCAAAGTCGAACTGCTTTACGCAGTGTGAGAGATTACCAGCTAATATTACACAACACAAAGATGATGATATCTAGCACAATTCCACTTGCTATTTCTGGGAGCTTATTCTGTCTTAGTTTATATATCAATTGCACTGATGTATGCTGCATATTCTCAATAAAATCACTTAATAAAGTTTAATGTCTGGCGTGGTCAGCCAAATGCTTCCAAATTAATAATATATTACATGCATGCAAAATGCTTTTCAATATATATGTGTACCTAGGTATCAAACACTGCATTACATTAAATTTTTATATACATGTGACCCTAAATACCAAACACTCCATGTATATTTAGTTTTTTTCTTTTTATAATTGTATTTTAAATAATACTAAAATATCAATACCTTCAAAATTAAAGATAGAGTCTATATAGATTATTTTATCATATAATTTGCATGTCTGATTAAAATTTTTATAAAAAATTAAAAGATGTTACTAATAAAACTTTTTATAATTATATTTAATTTTTATTAAAATTCTATAATATTTATATTAAAACATGATTTTTATAATAGTATAAAATTAGAGGATGGCGATCCTAGTGTAGTAGTTGGGTTATCATCCTTCAAGTGGCAGGTCTAAGGTTCAAATCCCACCTATGACAAAATTTGGAAATTATATCTGTGATACGGAAACTGTCTCCTGTCGATCGGTTGGCCTTATGTGGCTGTAATCCAGGTATACCAAGTCAGGGTCCTACTGACATTGGGAGCTCAGGGCATCTATGCGAAGTGTAACATTACATAGTACATATACATAGAGGAATGTTAATAACTGGTGTTGCATAAGACTTCGGTGCAAACTCACGATAAGACCACCAGGCATAGAAGACTAAGAAACTGAGAAGATGGAATCCCACTTGGAAATTTCCAAGTAAAGAGATAGCACAAACTTTCGACGGTGCTGTCGGACTGATGGAAGCCCACGAAACACCTTCATAGGAACCAAAGATTAAAACTGGACATCAAGATGTGTAGAGGAGCATATAACCAACCAGACTGCTGGATTCACCAGAGGAAAAGGATACTAAGGTATATCATACTAGGCCATCTGGATTGGTAGTCTGGACTGAGACCAATGGTTCTGAGTTGCAGCTAGTAGGGGATGATAGAGAAGATGTCGGAAAGATAGATACCAGAATTTGGGTGAACTTTACAAGAGTAGAAATAGTGTAATGTAGCAGTTTAAGATTAGCCCTGACTGCAAATGTTAGGTAACTATAGCATGTTACATAAAACTAGGTTAGCTATATGTGGGACACAGAAGGCTCTAGTAATGATGCTTCTAAGGATACACTGCATGAAATAAGGTATGGGGTTCTAAGGATACAAGTAAGCATCTAGATCTTCTCGACTGACTTACGTAACAGAGATGATCTAGTGATACAGTAAGAGTTGCAGTACAGAGGGTTTAAATAGGCAATACCACTAGTTGGATTGCAGGTATGGCAGCTAGTATAGAACCATTGGCAGACTACTTAATTAGACACCAAAAGTGTACATGTGACTAGTTGTACTCTTTAATATAAGATAACTCCTTTGAGGCCTTGGCTGGGAGTCTCTATATCCTGACTATACTGAATAAAAAGCCCTAGCTCCAAAAGAAGCTAGTTTAACACTAAAAAAAAAAATAATAATAGTATAAAATTTAATAATCAAAATATTAAAAATAAATATACTTATATATATTGTAAAGTTTTTTGTAATGATCTCAAATTCTCTGTAGTAATAAAAAATCAGTATTTTTTTTTTTTTTTTTTTACAGTTAAAGTTTCTGCTTATAGAGATCGATGTTTTTATTTATATATTTGGATATGAGTGCCTCCAAGAGCTCCCTTATATTAGAGGTTACAACTAGCTACACATGCACTTTTGGTACCTAATTTAAATAGTTTACCTATACATTACTATACAGGTTCTATACTAGGTGTTATACCTGTAAGCCAACTTCAGGTCTTGTCTATTTAAACTCTCTATATATGTAGTTCATCATGTTTTACAGTGACATCTTTAAGGCTACACCTATCCAAAGTACCTGATGCCTTCGAGACTTCTTAGAACTAGTTTATCTTTGATAGGAAACTTACTAGAATCTTTTATGTCCTATACATAGCTAACTTAGTTTTATGTAACTCACTATAGTTGCCTAATACTTGCAGTCACAGGAGTTATTTGTTTAACCACTATGTTATATTATTTCTATTCTTGTAAAGTTTACTAGAATTCTAGTATCTATCATTGTAACATCTTCTTCATCATCTCTTATTAACTTCTACTCAGGACCAATAAGACTTCTCTAACTTTCAATTCAGATGGCCTGGTATAGTATACTTATGTATACTTTTTTTTTTAATGATTCTGACAGCCTGGTTGGTCATATGCTTCTCTATACATTTTGTTATTTAGTTTATCCACTATTCCTTTGGAAGTGTTTTATGAACTTTCATCAGTCTGACTGTACTGTCAAAAGTCTATGCTATCTCTTTATTTAAAAATTTTCAAGTAAGTTTCTGACTCTTCAGTTTCTTAATTTATTGTGCCCAGTAATCTTATTATGAGTTTGCATTGAAGCCTTATGTAATACTAGTTATACATTTCTCTATATATATGTAATATTACACTTCACATAGATGCCCTAAGCTTCTATTTGAAATAGTGTGATTTAAGATTACAAATACACCAATCCAACTGATTGTCAAGAGACAGTTTGCTATAACACAGATATAATTTTTTAAATTTCATCATAGATGAGATTTGAATACTAGCCTATGTCACTTGGGAGATGACAACCTAACTACTACACTATGATCACAATCCTCTCCAAAATTAGTAATTTTGATTAGTTTATATTACATAATTATCATATAACAAAAATAATATCTAATCTTTAAATATATATTTCTTACTAAATATTTAACTAATTTTAATAATTTTACTATTATTAGAATTAGAAAAACCCATTCTACAAACTTTACTTAAGAATCTAAAATAATTAACTTAATAAAATTTTTTAAAATATTAAAAATAAAAAAATTTTATTATTAAGATTATATGAAAAATGATCTACATTGAACTCTACCTTTAAGTTTTTACTTAAATGTATGTTTAGTATGTTTAGTATGTTGTTCTTACCAACCAACAATTCTTAACAAAACAAATTTCAAATTTAAGACAAACTTTTACAATAAATATATTATATAAATAGCCACTAATAAAAAAAAAATCAAAATAAGCAAGAATTGATTACTAGTTTAAAAAAAATATATACTGTAACACAAGTTATTATTTTAAACAACCAAAATTTATTAATCTTTGTCAAAACCGTGCTAAGAATTAGAATCAATGAAACTATAATAATATTTTATTTATAATGATTATTACAAAATATAAGCCAAAAAGAAAACTAGCAAGGATTAGATAAGAGTACTAAAACAATGCATTTGACAACTAAAGAACCTTTAGCTTATTCATCTATTATAAATATTATAAAGACGCCTGTCTTGTCTGAAATGACCGCAGTTAAATGAGTTAAATGTAAAATATAAGTGCTGTACATGAAAAACCTTTAAGTATCACATTAAATATAAATTAGTGCCGCCAAGGAAAAACTTGTCATCGGGTTTTCAATCATATTTTGTATCGGATACAATCTTTAACAACTATATTGATTGCAAAAAATATAATTGAAAGCCCGATGACAGATTTTCCCTTGATGACACTCAAACTGCAATATTAGATCAACACTTATCGTAAAGTTCGATACTTACAAGTTTTTCCTGTCATTTACATAATCGATCATTACCGAAATCAAAAACTTATCGAATCGGCCAAACAATCATTTGGGCAATTTTTTTACCAGATGTTCCAAAAACAAAGAAAATAGCTGTAAGCCCGGCCGTAATTATAAAAATTTTTTTTTCAAGCCCATAAATATTTGTGTGCCGGGCAAGGCCAGTCTTTGGGACCCAATGCAGGCTTCTAGCCAGTAGTGAAACAAAAATCCAGGTTAGTTAATATATAGAATACTAAAAGCTTTAATAAATTTAGATTATAGATTAGAATAAGTAGGCAACAATGATTTAGGATTATCCTAACTGTGAGTGTTGGTCTTGATTATAGCATAGGCTACCAATAGCGCTTAATTATAAGCTAGTAAACTCAATTAAATAGTATAAAGTATAAAAAATATGTTGTAATACATTGTAAGTACTAATTAATAGAGTTATAAAACAAAACCTCATCTTAATATCAAAAAAAATAATAACATTTTGATAAATGTTTAAATTTATTAAAACATTAGGTTAACTAGAAATCCAGGTTCTCTAGTAGGTTAAGGAAGTTTAGTACATTAATTGCTAAAAAACTTTGATATAAGTTTGGGAAGCTTTGTTGCTACAAAAACATAATATTGGATTAATAAAGATCAAATATTTTAACCTGTCATCTTTTTATTACCTATTTTAACTGTTATGAGTAAAGGTGTATTCATAATGAGTAGGCAGCGTTAATGATATAATAATACGACAGGGTGAAACCTGAGTTGCGAAATAATGAAATCTGGCTATGATCATCACCCTGTCCTATAATAATTATATGAAGTGATCTTATTGACCAATATTTGTCGATCATCACGTGTCCGCATTTTTTACTGGGTAGATCCTCATTTTTGCCATGGCTAGAATACTTATCTGGAAATTTCAAAACAAACAAGTTCGAAGAAAAATCAAAAAAACCTCTCATTGTACTCCAACAAAAAGTTTTCCTTGAGCGAATTTGCCATATATTTTTCTCATTACTAACCCTCATGTAAACACTATCATATATAAGTAGACTTTAAGGTATTTTGAAGATGTATCTCCAGTGAGAGATGCCTATAATTTCCTTTTTTTTATTAAAATATCTAAAACATGTCCAGTAACAACACTGGCTGCAGCTTTTTAAAACTTTTAGACTAAATTAAAATACCAACTTTAATCAAAAATTGAACACATAACCAAACCTTAAAACGATTGTATTTTTTTTAAAATTGGAAAGATTGCAAAAATAGATTTATAATTTTATAAACTAATTCAATAATGATTAAACTTTATATTAAGATGTGAATTTTGGATTTTGAATAAGCTAATTGATATTTATTTAGGTGGGTCGACAAAGGCATTTTTTGAAGCCGAGTTATAAGCTTTAATATAATATAATTGAACTGGAAAAAATGTTACCTTAATCTATACTGTATAAAAAGAATAAATTTAATAGATTTATATGGAGGTTTCAATTAATTGAAAATACGATTTTATTAATTGAATAGTTAAATATAGTAAATTTAAATACGCGGAGGATTGCATATTACCCGTGAACATGAGAAAAAAAAATTTTTTTATCGTTGTGCATAAACTGTATAATAATTTTATATGCAAAGTATACAGTATTTATAAAATGTTATATACCATATTGTAACAGTCAATAAACAAAATTACAGTATAAATTTAATGAAAACCTTGTATATAGATATTATTTGTCACAGTTTTCAAATTAGTGTGATAATTAAATTTTGAGGGATCTTGTAGTTGTTGAACACAACATTGCGGCTTACAGAATCAATGAACAAAATCGTCAATATTCAGGATATAAATGCAATATCTGACACACATAATAAATTTATAATTTATTATCGACAAGAGTGATAATTTAAATAAGTTTTCAGCATTTTTTTACAACTTAGGCAAATTTTACAGGTTCGTTGGATTTGGTTGTCCTGTACATTCGAGAACAGATCAGGCAGCATGATGGATAGGCATTCGACCTGATTGGTAAGATAGATGCCGTGGATTGTTGAATACATTTTATTATTAATTGGTGGTTTGCATTTAAAAATGGATAATTAGCTAAAAAATGTAAACTCTAAATAAATATTGAGTTAATGTTTTTAATAGTATACAATTACACGATGTAACTAACAGCAAGAATTTAACTTAAACAGATGA
The DNA here is from genome assembly GCA_910591915.1 of Cetraspora pellucida. Classification (NCBI taxonomy): domain Eukaryota; kingdom Fungi; phylum Glomeromycota; class Glomeromycetes; order Diversisporales; family Gigasporaceae; genus Cetraspora; species Cetraspora pellucida. The sequence goes on along the minus strand of CAJVQA010000871.1, from coordinate 13,192 downwards.
TCATGCCACACTATTCACGTGATCAATTTTATTATACCGAGACAATTTCACTGTGTTCTGCATGCAAGACAATAAAACCAAAACATTTGATCTTTTATAAATATATATATTTATATTTATATTTATATTTACATATATATATTACACATAAAAAAAAACAGCTTCCCACATGGATTTTAAAGTTGTACGTTACAATAATTGAAATTAAGAATTTGACGGTCTAAGAATTCAATGAATTTTAACATATCAATTTTGTATTACGGTATGACAAGTTAATATCAAAACAATAAAGATTTGTTCTATTCGTTTAAGTTTAAATACAAAATAGCATTTGAGAATGTATATTAATGTTCTTTGATATGCGTATTGCAGGGGGTTCTAAGTTACAGTCAAACGTCTGTGTTCATTCAGAAAGGGCGTGCATTTATAAGGGCATGTATGCATGCTATTTAGCAGGGAATGTACGTAATTAAGGTGAATGCATTGGTGAGTTTGATTATAAAAAGACTAATTAAATTTACCCTAGTTTAGTATATAACGAATAAATTTATTAAATGCACCTTATTATAACAGCTTATATAGTTTATGTAGTAATGATAATTGTTACAATATTTATATATATACATATTAAAATATATACATATTACATATTAAAAATATATTTATATAATATATATATTCCTGTATACAATTAAATAATCACGAGATACTGGATTAAATAAAACCTTTTGCTACTAATGATAGGTATTTATGGCAATAAATATTTTTTGTCTTATTCACAATATATTACATGGACCTACAATAGTTCGGGTACGTACGTAACTGAGTATCTCGGTATTTAAAATTTAATGTATATCAAATATAAGAGCCGGCAAATAAAAAACTTTATAGATAAGAGTTTTAGGTTTCATTTTCATAGAAGTGTTGATACGTACAAGATCCAACACCTGTAAAAGCATTGTTACACCAAAATGATTAAAAAACTTGAAATCGGGCATATCAATTCCTTTATAAGAACAAATGAGATTTTCGGATCTACCGGCCGATTACACAAATTTTCATTGGCTCGAATGATCATATATGGAACGTTTAATCATAAAAGTGTCTTAAGAATATTTTGCACAATGAATACAATGAATAAATACTTGCCTCAAAACGAGTAAGAGTACACAAAAATTTAATTCCAAGAAGGCATCTCCGAACTCCGATTGTGAACGAACTTTATTTATTTATAGTGAATAAGCTGCAGCATGTTAAGCATTTAAAAGTTTTATCAACTAATCAGGATATGTATATATATATGCGTATAAACTATCTTTATTATATTCTTATAAATGGATGACAATAAATCTTCGGCTAATCTCATGTAGAGACAGAATGTGTTACTTGAAATTACTTAGTATCTATAATGAAATACTGTATTGAAACGTATAACAGAAAATTTAATGGTAAAGATCATACAAACATATAACACGCGTCATTTTAAACGGAGTTCATGATCCTTGTTCAAATTAATTATCACTAGTAGACCAAACTATCCAACCATTTATGGTCATATTAATATGATATCACAGGATGGTAGGACAGTAAAGAAATAAAAAAAGCCTTTCAGCTTATCTTAAATAATAAAAATCATGATACAAATCATGATAAAGATTATGATAAAGATTTATGATAACGATCATGATAATAATAATATCACCATTATAAATAAGTGAAGGAAAATTTGTCACATATATATTATATAGTTGTTTCACCGAGTCTTTTACATTGGTTTTTTAACCTCGCGTCCCCATGCGGCGTAAAATTTGGGACACAAAGTATTAACTGCAGGTCTGTTTTTTTTCACGCGGTTAAAGGTAATTCCTTGTCACAATATTTTTATTATTAATTGTTACAAACTTGAAAATAGTTAATTGGTTCTGGAATATTGTAAATAAATACTTAGAAAACCTTGTTTAGCATTTAAGTGATAAGTGAAAGAAGGTCTTGATCACATTTCACATCATCGACCATGACAATAATATCATGATTACGCAATGTAAATTAACAACAATAATAATAAAAAACTAATAAAGATAAGTTACTAAATATGTCTTTATAGCTACTCCTAATTTTTATCAATAGTAAAATAAAATATCAATTGAAATTTTAATGTAATTTCACGTGATTGCGTGAGTTAACGATAAAATATGATCTTTGTTTCCAAGAAATATCATCACGTGATACGTTATACAATAAAGAATAATTTAACAATTATTTTTGTCTGTTTATTATTTTCCCATGTACATACATTTAAATTAACGTTAATTCTAAACGTAAAATGTTTACATTCGGTTTGAAATGGAAATATGCCTTTCGACAGCTAATCCAGATCACTCACGTGATTCGGCGCTTTTTGTATGTTAAGTACTAACTGTTCTTCAGGAACTCCTTATTGTATTCGGTTGATAATTTGAATTCACTGGAGTAATGGTAAATACGTGTAACGATATCATATACTATATATTGTTTTCTAAGTCTTTAAAGGCTTTTACATTTTCATTAAGTGTGACAGCTTATGCTGAAATTTTGACCTATTTTATTAAATTTTTTTTCATATTTAAGTTAGGATTTATTAGGCCGGCTACAATTAAAATATTTTCACATTAAGAACTCCTGAGAGGAGGAGGAAAGGATACAAAAAATAAATCGAGAAAATAAAGGATACAAAAAATAAATCGAGAAAATAAAATAAACAACTTATTTTGAAGTACAAATCTATTATGACAAATTAACTTCCAGTTCAAAGCTGTCAAACTGTAGTCTAGGGATTTTAACTGAGCTACTTCAGTTAATTAGTTAGTTAGCATTAATATTTTTGGACTCAAGTGAAGTGGTAATTTTAAGCGAACGTATTTTATTTCGTGAAGTATAATGACCAATTTCATTGGTCGATGTAGATCATGTGATTTATGGGCGTTTTGATTGGTTGTTAATCTGGGAGAATGATGTTAATCGAAGAATTAACTTAATAAAATAGTATATGTAGATTTTAGGCATATAAGAACCAACATTTCGGCATAAACTACCACAATAAGTACCGTTAGCTTTGATTCTATAATAAGAACAATGGCTGATACTCTTTGTGAAATACTACTCTGATTTATCTGAAACTTCATAAAAATTAACGGATACAGATATCCGCATTAGTCAGATTAAAGATCGAAACACTAGTAAGTGCTGACTAATAATGGTAATGACCGGACCAATTGGCCTTTTTTTACATAGGATTAGTGGTTTTTTTTTCACTGCCACAATATAAAGGAAGACAAATTGGTTCAGATAATAAAAATTCTAGTACTGATACAAAAAAGGGTTTCGGACACTTGGCTTTAAGTTGGTCTAATATGCTTATTGCATATTCATTACCTTTAAACTCATGTTTATATGCAAATATATATAACTTGGTTGATGTTACCATCGTCGGAAGAGTAACGTACGTACATTCCACATTCATTTTTTTGATAGTGAACCTGAGAAGGATGTATGAATATTATTAGCAAGCCAACATATTATAATGAAATATTGTATAAATGATGGTCTGGATTAACGAAAATAAGCATTATCCATTGAGATCGTTCAGACCCATTTCCAACTGTTAAAATAGTAATAATCACAATAAATTTCATTTGTTATCGTTATATTTCTCTCAGTGTATTATTTAATATGATACTTTCTTAGAAATCATTTTAATCTTAATAATTAATATTCTACCCAAGATTATTTTATTTGCGTATATTCATTGCTTTAGAGGTTTTTATATATTTACAATTGACCATCATTGTCAATCGTTATATTTTTTTTATAAAATTATGGGCTTAAATTCACCATGAATCAAAGCCAACCAACTACGTTAATAACAAAATTATAAGAATTTAATGACTTCATTAATAATCTTTGTTAATGTGACTTAACTGATTCGGAATTCCAGAATTTTTCTGTACGCCTTAAATTGATACTGGTCTGATGTTGTTTCAGGCACCTGAAGTAGTACTTTCCTGAAATTACTACGTACTTAATGCATGCAAGAAGATCTAATTTAAGGGGATTCAGGTGCCTGAAGTTACAACTCCAGGCATGTGTCCAGGCACAACATATATGTTATCTCAGCATGATAGTCCGATAACAAGCACCACTTTAGATTTATACAATTGACTCCTAAATGTGCTTTATCTAAGTGCAAGTTGTAATAAATATGCCTTAAATTACTCTCCTTGTTATATAAAGATATATACTGTATTTTCTTTCTATAAATACAATATCTTATTACGTTCGTGCAGTTCTTTTGCCACTTTTTTCTTATAGTTCTTATTGGTAGACTCTAAACCTTGTCTTGTATAATTATTTATTCGGCCAATTTACTAGTTTCAAATCCGATTTCCTCTTATAAATGTGACCCGGACGTAAAAACCTCATCAATATCTGGATACTTTTAAAATCGGATATTCAGGTGAATCCGGGTTGACAATAATAAAAAAATAATAATAGTTTATTATACAATTGGCTTAGAGATACGTATCAGGAGTGTTATCTGTTATGTATCATAATACGTAGAATACGGTTATACGCGTTGATCAATAATTTTATTCTCATTAAACCATACAAATGAGGAATGAATTGATCTAGAAATCTCTTAATCTATATGTATTAATAATTACTAATACCCTGATAATCTTTACAGCGCACCCTATCCGTTTTCACCCGGGTTATTGTGTCTTCATCCAGATACCTGAATAAGCCGTGAGTTTGTCTCACCCGGGTCGCATCTCTATTTCCTCTAACAAATAGCAATACCTAATTGTTACTGTATTATATAAAGTGACTCGAATAAATAATTTCGATATCATCTTCACTTTATGCTTCATTCCTGTTATATAGATCGTTGTAAAAGGTCACTTTGTAAATGATTTTCAAGTTTATTACTGTATGCTACCGAGTAGAAGCAAAAAAAAAAAAAAAAGGTGAATTTTTCGAGTCAAAGTAAAGGGGTTGCTTATATTCGGATTCAATTTTACAACTTTAGTCAAATTCTCGATACAAAATCTGGGGCTTGTATTTATTTGGTGGTTGCTTCTAATCAGTAACATATAGCAAATAGTATTTAATATTTACTAGACTCGGTCCTGATCAGGGCATAAATGATACGTAAGTAAATTTAATTACATGTCATATGTGTCGCCATCAGGGTCAAATTTGATAATAAACTTGAAAGTCCGAGTTCTGGTTTTCCTTTGGTGACATTCAGCTATGATCCGTGGAAGAATATTATTCTATGCATCCAAATTAAGTTAAAATTCGGTCATATTTGTCACCAATTTTTTAAAAAAATTTTATACTCCATTGACTAACCTATTTTGACACCTTAATAGACATTATATAATGATACACCCATATATATTACGTAGTAGTCAAAATTATCATGCTCGTGCAACATAAGAGATCATGATAAAGCTTCATACCAGTTACATTTTAATAAAGTTTTTTTTTTAAATATATCATCAATTTTATTATTATGGTTATTAATATTGACTTTTAATAAAAGCTGTAGAGAAAATATTTACGATACTAACAGTGCCAAAACTGCCGATAGAAGAAAAATGTCTCGGTACTTCTTCGATGAGACAAAAAATAAGTGATTGTGTTTGAATTGCAACTATGACTACCCCGGTAGGCGTATCAGAGTTACAACATTTACAGTATTAGTCTAAGCAATTTAAGTAAATTATTCAAGTTTGTAATGTGTACGTACTATTTATTGGCGTTATGACATTTTTAATCTAAGCATTTAAAATAAGCTATATTCATGAATATTACAGGTTCACCCTTAACGCACATGAGCATACCCGAAATAACGCACAGGTGATATTATTTCGCGCTTGTACGATACGCTATTTTTTTTTGTTTTAAATTTCATGTTACACCTGATCTTGAAATTTAATTGGTTGCGTAGAATTTTTGTCAAACATTGAGTGAATTGTTTAACTGTTTAATTTGGCCGGCATTAAAATAATTATTAAAATAATTCCGGCCCATGACCAACATAATTCTGCCCGAAACTATGGAGCAATGTTTAAACGGTTAAACGGTTCCAATCCCTACTCAGCTCTAAACGAATTGAGAGAATTTTTAGGAACTCTTAATAAAATTCAAGACTTGTGTCGATTCGACCCTCCTCAAGTCGCGACCATCCAAAGTATAAATATATAAATAACATATAACACGTCACATAGACATTATAATGAATTTATATGATTTTCCCGGCACTAATTTCATCGACACCTCATTTTCCCGACAGTATTTTTTACCCGACAATATTATTTCACCGACAGTGCTTTTTTCTCGACAATTATTTTACCGAATATTCTCAATGATAGTTATTTCCTCGATAGCTATTACTTCAAAAGCAATTATAATATATAATACTAATAATACTTACCCTTACCCTAACATAGACTCTAACATAACTCGGAAAAGTGACATTCGGTAAAATAATTGCTGAAAAGAAAGCACTGTCAGTGAAATGATCTGTCAGGTAAATATTTTGTCAGAGAAATGGTTGTCTGGAAAATAATAATGTCGGTGAAACGAGTGTCAAGAAATTGTCGTCGGTAAAATTAGTTCCACCACATTATAATAGGCAGAGATCCCACTACCAAATCGCAAATATTTATCACGATAACGTTAATTATTCAATTTTATTCAATATCACTATCTCTATGAATTGAGATCACGTCTAATCATGTGAAATTAACCAATCAAAACTTGTATTCAACACATCTTTTCCTTCATTAATTCCATTTTATTCCATTAACCGGCAACAGCTTCAAAAAAGGTCCTATCTTTATTCCATTTTATACATTAATGGAAGTAGAATGGCATAAACTAATTTAATCATGCTCCACTTGGGCATAAAATAAAACTTGAGGCATGCATAGACATGCCCAAGTTGCAGTGTTGTACATAGGACAGCTGGGACAAATCTGGGACAAATTTGAGATTTTAAAAAAATCTCAGTAACTCAGGATTTTATTAAGATAACTTTCTTTAGTTCCTAAATAAAAATATTTAAAATTCAATTTTGCACATACTTTATTATTACAGAACGGAATGGAACAGGAAAAGGTCAAAAAAGCTTGGGACCATCAAAATGTACAACGCTGTGCCCAAATATTACAGTACAGGCAAAGCTCAAGAAAACGAATTTCTCTATACAGTAATATTTGAGTCTAGCGAAAATTTTTACATAACAAATATGTGTTTGAAAATGTAAATTTGTCTTCTGATATTTGAAGATTTCTATATATTGAATATATTTAATTATCTTGTGGAATTCGTTATATCGAGCTTTGACTGTATTTATATAGTATTATCTAATTAACTATAATTTGGGTTGTATGGTAATGCCCATATGGGCATATAGATAGAGGTAATATAATAAATTTCAATTTGAATTTTTTTGAAAACCAATTTCAACATTAATCAATTTCGGCAAGGTCACCACTTACACTTTACCCTCGTTATAATAGACCTCGTTAAAACGGATCCCTCATTATAACGGAGTGATTTGAACATTTTAAAAGTTTTATTACTATACTATATAATGCTGTAACGGATATTCATTATAACAGATAGGATTTCCTAGTCCGATCACTCCGTTATAACGAGGGTAGAGAGTATTTATGGGCATATAAAAAAAAACTATGTCCACAGGCATACCCATGGGGGCGTGTCCGTGCCCTTATGCCCCCACTCTAAAGGAAAGGATTCCGTTCTTTTCACTGACAGTCGCTTCACCAACAACTTAATTCACCGATAATTGATTTACAGACAAGCTTATTTTATCGAAAATCAATTTTGACAGTTTTGACAGTTTGTTTTACCGACAAGGTAATTCTGGTCATTGTCAGATTTAGAATTAGGTTGGTGCAATTTTTAAAAAAGCTTGTCGATGAACTAAGCTGTCGGTGAACTAAACTGGCTGTGAAATGAACTTATCTGTGAATTAATTGTAGGTAAAATAAGCTTGTCTGTAAATTAATTGTCGGTGAAGTGATAGATCTAAAGTATTCACTGTCCTTGATAATAGGTAGTGTTGGCAATTGGACATACTGTATAAAATTTTATAAGTCCAAATAAGTTCAAAATTACTGGACATATGTTAAATGCCAAAATTGAATCATAGATATTGAACGTAATATATAAAGGCAACCAACGAAATAGCCATTTAACAAATATATGGTACAATTATCACTTAATAAGCGAAACTAAAATTTTAATATGTACATAAAATAAATCTGTACCAACACAATTTTAATATACAATATATCTATCCTACATAGCTCATCAAATTTTGGATCCTTCAGATAACCACCATTTAACTCCTGTATCTTTTTTTGTATAATCCAATCCTGTACTTAATGCATTAAATAAAGCTTTCTTTATTGCTTGTTTCCCAATCCCGTCTTGCTCGGCCTCTATAAAGTATTTAATTTTTGTCAACAAAGTTTCCAACAAAATAAGATTAACTGACTGAACCTGGTCAATCAATGTTAAAAGTAAATGTCCTCTATTAAGATATGAAGCAATTGTTTGAATTTCGTCATCGTTTTTAACATTTGAAGCTGGTGTTGAAACAGAAATAGGTGTATCTTCGATCCTTTTTATCAATTTATTCAAACATAAAGAAGTTAATTCACTATCTGTACATGACAAAGACTCGATAACAGTAGTGTAGGCAACTCGTAATTGAGACACATGAATGAGTTTTGGGTAACTCTCGAGTAACAGGTTGCAATAGAATAGTGCTAATTCATTTGCCACCCTCTTCATATTGGAGAATAGGCCAAGAATTGCAGAATGTGCAGACTCGAACAAGAGAATGTCAGAATTGTCCTGGAGATATCTATATATAACATAAGTATTGTCGTAATACTATCATGTGCGTAATAAATCATGTAACTTAAAGATGCTTACGGATTAATAAAAGGCAAAACATGATGTTCCACAATGTTATCATCTAACACCTTCATAAGATTTTCTGTAACCAACAGATAGTAAGTTATTCTATTTCTTTGTGTTGGTGTGTTTTTTCCAAACAGTGGTTTGCAGTTCATAAGAACAAATGTTGGTTCTGTCTCATCATCTAAAATTCTATCCAAGACTGAACGAAACACTTTCTTATGTCCAGGAAAACCCTCTAGGCCAAATCGAGATGTTATGAAATATAGATAAGAATACGTATTAATGATCAACATTCTTTCTAAATATGTTTATGGTCGAGAGTCAATTGAGTAAATTAGTTGTTAATATAAGGATAAAAATAAAAATCTTACTAATGATACTAACCTCGCCTTCCATAAATTTTAGGTTGAAGAAATGATCTGTCGATAATATGTATGAATATCATTGTCACAGAAAAAATGCATTGCCTGAAAATTTGCCACAAAAGGGGTGTAGCTTCCTTCGTTTCCTCATCTGCAATATATATATGAACTATACATTAATTGAATAATATAACTAAGTTCTTTTTAATATAACTTACATCGACTGATTTGGTTTTGATGATTATTATTATACCAACCCATCTACACCCAGTTTAACAGAGGTTTAAATGGTCAGCATAGCAAATAATTATCAGTTCCAAACACACAAACTAACCTAAATATTCTCCTCCTTCGATTAAGCTCAAAGGACATAACTCCCAACGCAAAAATAACAGGTGAGAAAAAAAATAAATACTATAAGGAGATACAGAAAAATAAGAATTTGAAGCAATAAATTCACGTCTATAAATTAGATATATACTCTGATAGTAGAATAGAGATGTCCTCTTTTTCAACAACTTGAACTAATTTAGACATCCCTAAAGATATTTTAGATTGTTCTTTAAAAAGCACACCAGAACACATTACATGAAGAGACTTGTATGATGGTGTGGATTTCTATATTATAGGCAAAAAAATTACAATAAATACAAGGAAGATACGGAAGTAAGGAAGCAAATTTGAGAACCAACGAATATTCACCGTCCATTTTCTTGTCAGTTTGCCCTCATCATCACGCATATCATCTATGACACGATTAATGAACGCTCCGCAATTAAATACGCGTGAGCCACCAAATTCAACTTGAAAGACAATTCGTAACACTATTTCCTATAATATTTAAAGTTTATAAACGATCGAAAATTAAAAATCAAATAAAATTATAAAACTTTGTAACCTTTGATTTAAGTTTTGCCATCTGTGAAGGAGGAATTGACGGGAAACATTGCCCACATATATATGTGATTATTTCTTTCCTCGAATCTGAAGTATCAAAAGCAGATTAGTTTACGTGACGAATGAATAATGAATATAATGTAAAAAAATGACGACCTTCTTCACATTGAATTGCTTCAATGAGATCTAATGACTGATCTCCTTTAATAAAATCAATTTGTGCATCAATACTAGCCAAAAGGGCATCCTCGACTTCAGCAATAAGATCACCTATTATGTGCCTTTTACTCTGTGGCTTTATCATTTGATACCCTTTTCTGTATTAATAAAGAAATTATAAGATAATGCCTTCAATGACCAAATATCAACCAAATTGCATTGGTAAAAATTAAAAAATTCGACATGCTTGGTTCGAATGTTTGCCGATTGATGGTCGAATGGTGCCATCCAACATGTGAAGCTTTTAATTTTTATCAGTGAATTGGAGACAGTAAGATCCAAAAAAAAAAAGCCTACAATAATCCACCCAAACAAATGACACCAAGAAATTCTTGTTTAAGAAACACCTGAATCAATCTTCTAACCCATTCTACCTTTTCTTTTTTTCTAACGTCCTTTGACGCGATTTTCATAAAACTAGTATAGTGAAACATATAAAATAACATAAAGCCCGAAGTGAAATCATAATCTTGGCTTGCATTACGTTGTGAAGAAAGAAAGTCGGTAACTAGACGTTCAAGAGAAGCAATACTTGAGGAAAAGTTAAGAAGTAGCTTGACTATGTCTTTATAAGGACCTTTATATTGTGGTGCGATATGTGGCTCAATTAAAGGATTTGTGGTGTTTGTAGTCATTTGAGTTAATGAATAATTTTTCGTATACACGTACTATATCGATATCAATGTATCGATATTACCTAATATCGATTAATTTGATGATCATCTATCTGTTCAGAACTATCAAAAATAGATCAGATAATTCATTCCTATGGTGAGAACTATTTCTCACTCTCAATAACATAGAACCTATATTGCGAATGTGGTAATACCTCTACTTCGAACTAGTTTAGAGGACATGCAAGATGCAAGTATTTGTTTGAGCTTGTAAACGAAATTTTCAGTCTAAGAAAAAAAACTCATTCTATAAAGATATTTTAAACTTGTTTATTACAGAGCGGAACGGCAGAGCTTGGCAGCAAATTTCGAAGGTACCTTGGTGAGGTAAGTAAAGAACAGATAGAAAAAAAACCTGACGCCATGGCACGTAAAGTATGGAGGAAAATTAATGAACTCGCTTATAACGAATGCACCCGCGTCATTTGTAATGACACAAAAAAGACGGATGATGAAATAAAGCTATGCGAGAAGCATTAGACGGTATAAATTTTGTTAATTTAGCATGCCATCTACTTAGTAATCAATTTGGTATAGCCGGGATTCAGGTCGCTATTTATTTAAATGTTTTAGTAAACGATACGGGAAGTTTTCTCATTATTTTCACGTTGATCACGCAGAAATTCCACTATTGCCGAAGTCCTCACGGTGAATAAAACTGTTTGTGCGCTTGTTATTAAATTGGAGGAATATTTTGATAGTAAATAAGAATTTGTTAATGTGAGCATTAGATCAAGCTAGCTCAAACTTGTAACTTATATCAACAAAGCTGATCGACAAGTCCTGACCATAGGGCCTGGGTCAAAATTCTGAAAAACAAATTCCGAAAAACAAAATCTCAATAAAAATTAGCCGGAACTACAGTTAATGCGGGCTAATTTATCGAGATTATGACCTTATCGGGATTTTGTTTATTAAGAATTTGACTCAGACCCGTCAGAATGTGTTATGTTGATTTTTTTTATTTAAATTAAGGGCATTAACTAATAAGAACTTTTTTTCTTAGTCAATACTTTTATTAAACTATTTGAAATCACAATTGCAATTACAGAACATTATTTGGAGTCTTTGCCTTGAAAATGACCCTACGGGACATAGTAATTACTATGTCTCATAAGGTCATTTTCAAGGCAAAGACTCTATTTAATCTCAAAACCTGATATTATTTGGTTATTTTAAGGTTGTTAAAAATCTTATTAAAGTTGATTCTTGAGTTGACTTAGCAAATACTTTTTAACTCAAATTTATTTTTTATATATCTTTTACATATTGATATACTGTTGTATATAAATATGATAAAATATGCATAGTTATGTAAAAAATGCATTAAATTTACAAAAAGCATATAAAATATATAAAATTTCAAAATTACATATTTGCATATTATTTTGTACTTATATAATATGGAAGTGAGTCAGTAGAATGCATCAAATTTTTTCAAGTAAATTTTTTTGAAATTTTAATAATGATAACTTAACAAAAACTTAGTCAAATTTAATAAAAATTATTAATTTTTATTAAGCTTTGTTGATTATTTTGTTTAAAAGTTTTATTAAAAAAAATTTAATGCATTTCTACTAACTTATCATTATATATTTATTTATTTTTTTATTTATTTATTTATATAATATCAAGTAGGAAAATAAGGATACATAAATATATCAATTGAATATAAATGTATAACTAAAATATTATTTCTAAACTACACTATTATTGTTATATACTATGACATCTAGTGTAATATTATCCTTTAGTTTTCTGTTATTAGTTGAGTTAATTGATATGAACTTAACTACAGAGAGGATAAAAAGAAATCCTTAAGAGTAGGAGTGATATAGATCATTTTACTAGTAATTTTATAGCAAATTATATGATATTATATGATTTACATATAAAATATTGATTACATTATATGAATTTCCTATATAAATCTTGTGTAACCTAGAAAACTCATAAGCTGACCTAGGCAAACTTAGTAATATATAAAGTATTTTTTTTTTAAATAAAATAAATTATAAAATTTTATTAAAATAATTA